>JACXGK010014949.1:0-10966 GCA_016801125.1 Novumbra hubbsi | reverse complement strand
TACTGATTTCAGCTAAACGCCAACCCATACATAACATCTACTGATTTCAGCTAAACGCCAACCCATACATAACATCTACTGATTTCAGCTAAACGCCAACCCATACATAACATCTACTGATTTCAGCTAAACGCCAACCCATACATAACATCTACTGATTTCAGCTAAACGCCAACCCATACATAACATCTACTGATTTGCCTCCCGATCTGCATCTCCGGTTACTGGGACTGTTTCAACAATACAAGCAATGAATCAAAATGCCATTCATTAGAGGGTTGGCAGAAAGATGAAGGTGCCACTGATTAAGGTGCCATTTCCTTTGGAGAACCTCTATGAAAGCCCCTGTCTTGATTAAACAAAACCAACACTGAATTGAAATGCAGTTATTTTGAGGGTTTGTCTGAACTTTGCCAGAGGCCACCTAGACAAATCTGTCATGTTCTGGACACATGAGTCAAAACGGACCTTTTTAGTCACAACGATGGGACTAAAATTCACCATGTTAAAATTCAAACATTGTGAATTCACCATGTTTGGTGAATTCACAACACTGAATTTGAGTTTATTTTAATATTTTATACAAAAATAATGACCATCCCAGTATTTTGATTTCTTTGGTATTCAACCCCCTGAGTCCATGTTAAAAACAAATATTTTAGGATGTGTCAAATTGTTGGTTATTGCTAGGTATATATTCCCAAGTCTAGCCATGGATAGTTAAAGCAATGTAGGTCAAAACTGTAACTAGGCCACTGTGGAACAGTCAATGTCGTCTTGCTTAATAGCTCCAGTGAAGATCTGGTTGTGTAGCTTGAGTTCTTGTCTTTCTTAAAGGTGAATTCCTCTTCCATTGTCTGTTGGAAGAACATGGTTTTCCTCTGGGGTTTGGCCTGCACTTAGCTCTGTTCTGCTGATGAACAACAACAAAAAACTCCCTTATCTTTGCCAATGACAAACACACCCATAACATGATGCCGGCCCCACCTTACTTTAAACTATAAAGACTGGTTATTTTTTCCTTGGACAGAACTTTTTATTCAGGACAAAAACAAAATCTATGCCCCCATTCTGTTTTTAGGTAACTAATTTAAACGGAATGCATGTTTTAGAATAATCGTAGTTCTGTCATCTCTTTTTTATTATTCTATAATGTTATAATTTGTTTTCCTTTTAGTTTTTAAGTCACTATTTGGCGATAGCTCGCCACAAATGCAAAGAGAATAAACAATTGAAGGAAAGCTGGGTAATGTTTCAAACAAACTCGTGCGTGTTCCTCAGAAATCTTGCTTCGGGAATCCTCTCGCCCCACAAGCTCTGGAGGACGTAAAGACGGTGGTCTGGAAGAACACAAGCGATGGCGTACAGGATAACGGCCTTACACTGAACGGTACACCTTTAATGAATTCGTTGTTGCCAGAGACCGTCTTAAACATGTGATATAATGTAGCCTCAACAAACGTTGTTGTTATACAACCGACATTACTGTACTGGTATTGTCTATTGCCAGGCTTCCTGTTCCTCAACACATTATTCATCCAGAGAGGTCGACACGAGACCACATGGACCATCCTGCGGAAATTTGGCTACAACGACTCTCTGGAGCTGATGGATGACTACCTTTACCCACAGTACGCTTTCTTGCTTCATTTTGGCCTGTTGTTCTGAGCCAATCACGCTGGTTGGTTTTCTCCCCTGGTTAGGTCATTTGACAATTTTCCATTGTCAGAAAACCTCTTGTTGCATGGTTTAAGTTTACTCGGCTAGTCCAGTCAAATATATTTATAGAGCACATTTAAAAACAACAAGGGAAAAACCAATGTGCTGTACAATCAAACGAAAAAAGTAAACGTGTCTATGACAGAAAAAGAAAAACCATAAATTAAAATAGAGAAGGCTAGGGTGATATATTGTCTGTTATCTCAGCATTTGGTCACTAACTTGATGTGTGGTGTGGACAGAATGCCCAGGTATTTATAAGGCTGTGTTTGTTGTGTGTTGCCAGGCTACGGGTGCCTTTGGGTTGCACCACTGAGCTTAATCATCTGGGTCACCAGTTTCTCCAGAGGCTGTTTGACAAATACGACGAGGTGAGTGACAGCATAAGTGGCCATCATACAGGATGTCTGTTCTTTTGTTATTCTAGTAAATACTTTTTAGATCATTAACATTAATTTGATATTTTAAACACTACTTGGGACGGAAAGAGAATTACACCCCCCTAATTTATTGTAATTTCCAAAGGTGCACTCCGGTCACCTGACACCCCCACCGGCTCTGAGACTTTGCCAATCATAATTTCTTGTACATGGATGCTTCATCTCAGTGTAATGCTATTCTTCTATGTAGTTGTACGTGGATGCTTTGTCACAGTGTACTGCTATTCTTCTATGTAGTTGTACGTGGATGCTTCGTCACAGTGTACTGCTATTCTTCTATGTAGTTGTACGTGGATGCTTCATCACAGTGTACTGCTATTCTTCTATGTAGTTGTACGTGGATGCTTCGTCACAGTGTACTGCTATTCTTCTATGTAGTTGTACATGGATGCTTCGTCACAGTGTAATGCTATTCTTCTATGTAGTTGTACATGGATGCTTCGTCACAGTGTACTGCTATTCTTCTATGTAGTTGTACGTGGATGCTTCGTCTCAGTGTAATGCTATTCTTCTATGTAGTTGTACATGGATGCTTCGTCACAGTGTACTGCTATTCTTCTATGTAGTTGTACATGGATGCTTCGTCACAGTGTACTGCTATTCTTCTATGTAGTTGTACATGGATGCTTCGTCACAGTGTACTGCTATTCTTCTATGTAGTTGTACATGGATGCTTCGTCTCAGTGTAATGCTATTCTTCTATGTAGTTGTACATGGATGCTTCGTCACAGTGTACTGCTATTCTTCTATGTAGTTGTACATGGATGCTTCGTCACAGTGTAATGCTATTCTTCTATGTAGTTGTACGTATATGCTTTGTCACAGTGTACTGCTATTCTTCTATGTAGTTGTACGTGGATGCTTCGTCTCAGTGTTGTTGAGTCTTTAGGGTACATTTTATTTTGGTCTTGGCAACACCCCATACTATAACACGCACATAAACGTTCAGCCATGGTCCTTAATATTTTCTTTCTATTTCTTCCTTTTATAGGCCACATCGTTCGTTAGTATTTTTAAACGTTTAGTTGCCCGGCATGTGATTGGTGCATGTGCACTGTGAGTGTTCAGTCTGAATCAAGATCTGCAAATGGAGCAGGTGGAGTCCACAGGCCTCGTTCTCCATTTTAGCTACACACAGCAGTCAGGACAGTCAGAGGTGAGAGGTCAGGGAAATGTCACTTCTTGCTGACCTCTAGCTACCATAAAAATGATGACATTAGTAACATCCTATCCGATGACATCCTAGCTTCTCCACCATATTAGCACATTTTCCACATTGAATGCATCTATTAATACCTAAAAACAACCTCTTGCATTGCTTGACATCAAGGCTCTAAAGATATGGATATCTAAATACAACCCTGTTTCCAAAAAGTTACAATGCTGTGTAAAATGCTAATGAAAACAGAATGCAAAGATTATTAAAAATGGCCAACATATCAAATGATCAACATGAAAACATTTTGGGGAAGAAATATATGCCCATTTCTAGTATGATGCCAGCAACACGTTTATTCATATAGCACAATTCATACATAGAAGCAATTCAATGTGCTTTACAAAGAAAAAGTAAAAAATGAAAAACATAATAGAATGTAACTGTAAAAGCTGTAAGGCTAATAGTGTGGTTATGTTTAAGCACTCGGTCATAGACACGTGAAGAGTTTTTAACTGTTTTTAACCTTGATTTAAACCTGGGGCACCTTTTTGAGATATTCTGGTACTTTATTTTAGTTGTATGCAACATTACTGCAAAATGTGTCTTCGCCATGTTTCATTTGGCTCTACAAGATGACCTGAGTTCATGGATCTAAGAGCCAAACTCAATTTGCAAACATATCAGAATGTATTCAGGGTCTAAATCATTCAGCGATTTATAGACTAAAAGCCTGTGCAAAGATTTAAGAACCGGAGTGATCTGCTCTGTTCTCTTGGTCCTGGTTCATTCTAGCAGCAGCATTCTGAATAAGCAGCAGCTGTCTTACAGTCTTTTTAGGGAATCTAGTTACAGTAGTCAAACTTACTAGAGAAAGCATAAATTACCTTATATTGGTCCTTTTGGTTTCTTGCTATATCTGTATGATGATAGAATGCTGTTTCGGTGATCGCTTTAATATGACTGGTGAACATGAGAACTATACACCAAGAATATGCACTTGGTCCCCGGTTTTAGAGACTAGAGACCAACTCTATTCTTATACTAGTTATCTTATGTTTGTTGCCGAACAAAATCATCTCTGTCGTATCTTGGCTTCATTGTAGACAATTTTGGTTCATCCAGGTATGTATGTGCTCTATAGAGTGACACAGCGATTCTATTGAGCTTTAGTCATTGAGAGACGGTTTGAGAGAAGTGTTTATATATTTGAGTTTCATCTGAACAGCTATTGTAGTTAGTGTTGTTGTTCTGTAGAATTTTACACAAAGGTAGCATATAGAGATCGAACAGAAGCGGTCCACGAACTGATACCTGAGGAATTCCGCATGTCATTGCCACCCAATCAATTCATGATTACCAATGATGATGAAGTAACTACGAAACCATTTAAGGACTGTACCGGAGACTCTTACCCAATTTACCACCCTGTCCAGAGGTGTTCTATAATCTACAGTGTGAAACGCAGCGCTGACGTCTAATAAAACCACACCTATTATTTTATCTGTATCAGTATTTAACCGCATATAATTTTACACTTATTAGAGCTGTTTCAGTAATGTGGTGAGGTCGGAAGCCTGACTGAAACTTGTCTAAAAGACTGCTTGTTTTGAAAGTGAAGTGTTTTTTTCCATTTTGCATGACAAAGGATTTCAGCTGCTCAACTGTTTGGGGTCTCCTTTGTTGTATTTTTAGTTTAGAAATGTGCAAAAGGTTTTCATTGGGTGACAGGTCTGGACTGCATACAGGCCAGTATGGCATCCAGATTCTTGCCATGGAGCCATGCTGTTGTACTTTATGCAGAATGTTGTTTGGCATTGTATTGCTGGAATAAGCAAGGCCTTCCCTGAAAGAGAGACTTGATGTCAGAATATGTTGTTCAAAAACCTGTATATATTAAGTCATTTATGTGCAATAATGCACCCCCATACCATCACTGATGTTAGCTTTTGAACTGCACTGATAAAAAGACAGATGGTCCCTTTCCTTTTTAGCAAGGAGGACACTGTGTCCATGATTCCAAAAAATGATTTTGATTTATGATTTGTCAGACCACAGGGCAGTTTTCCACTTTGCCTCAGTCCATCTAAAATAAGCTTGGGCCCAGAGAGTGTGGCAGCGTTTCTGGATCTTGTATATATCTGGTTTATTTTTTGCATGGTAAGGCTTTAACTTGCATTTGTGGATACTGCGACGTACTGTGTTCACATACAGTTGTTTACGGATGTGTTCCTGAGCCCATGCAGTGATGCTGACATCAATGTGGGCATATATTTTTCAAGGAACAATAACAGTTTCAACATTCGATTTATTGTCTTTGAACTGTTTTCTATTGGATATAGGGTTTAAATGATTTGCACATTCTTGAATTTAGTTTTTTATTGAATGACCTCTTTCATAAACTACTAGGATACGCTATAGACATTTAGGACCTGTTAACACATTTAAATATTATTAGATGTGCATTGAATGTATTATGTATACATTACCAGTCAAAAGGGTGGACACCTACTATTTTCGGGTTCTTCTCTGTTTTTACTTTGCTCAAACCTGTACTAATACCATACATAGTAAAAGTTTCATAAAGGAATGGTGTATTTTACCTCAACTGTTATTCATTGGTACTCCAGGATAAAGACTCAGCCCTCTCTCCTGCGGAGTTGAAGAATCTGTTTAGCGTGTTTCCCTACATGCCCTGGGGCGAAGACGTCTACTCAGCGGTCTCAACTACAGACCAGGGATACATCTCTAATCATGGCTACATTTGTAAATGGATGTAGGTATTGATGCTGGTTTTCGTGGCAGCTTTCTCTGTCTCAGCCCTCTTGTCTCTCACCAATGTGTTGGTCAAATAGAGGGGAATTCCTTCTGGAATGTCAACGTAAGCAGTAGAGCACCTCGTGATTTTACATAAGTTGGGATTCATCCAGCGAAAACAAATCAAGACATTTGGGTTAACTAATGGAATCATACAAAATGAAACTGCGTTGTTCATGTTTAGACTAACTGATTGAATGCATTTTATCTAACTTAAAAACACTTCTAATATTTAGAAACAAAATCTGATATTGAGAAACATGACAGTACTGCTGAGAAGACGGGATAACATAGGGTTGTGGCGAAAGGATCGGCATGAGATGATAAATTCCTGGAGTGAAAACACATTACACGCCGCTGAGAAGTTTCATATTGCCTCACAGGTCAATATTGTGTCAATAGAGTCCGGTGTGTATACAATTGTGCATCTTTTAGTAAGCTGGTCAGTGTACCTAATTGTATTACACCTAATACATTGAGTGTTCCTCCCCGGTTCTCCTCCATCTTCAATGATGCAACTTCTTCTGCACACAGGCTTTCAGCATACCTTGACATCCACCGCTGCCTGGAGCACCTGGGACATCTGGGCTACCCCATCCTCACCGAGCAGGACTCCCAAACCACTGCAGTCACAGGTCAAAACAAATCTTTTGTCCTGCAAGTTGCCTCTCTAGGAAGTTGGGCTGCACGTAAACTGGAACCTATAATCCTGGTGCCGTAGTAACCCTCAATTACTGTGGATTAGAACTATAATCTGGTGGGAGTGCGGGCCCTGACGGCTCAATTGTATACAGTTTGTATGCCTGAGTTCTGAGGACGTTTAACGACTCAGAAAGGTCAAGCGCTCACACGACCAGGGGGCGTGGCTGCACGCTGTACTAGGATTAGGGCAGGGTGACGCAACACCACCAATGCTAATAGTATCACACACATCCTGTGTCGCTAAGGTGTGTTGGTTTCGCTGACCCGGCTAAATGTGAGAGGGATAAAAGCTCAAATGGTTCTCAAACCCTCAAAATTAGAATAGATAATGCATTCCACACCAAGGGATTTTAAATGCTTTGGTCATTGGTTATAAATGCTATTATTTAATACGTGTGTGTGTGTGTGTTTGTGCGCTTACGTGTGCCTGTCAATTCGTGTCTGCAGTGACGCGGGAGAAGGCTGTGGATTTGCAGAAGGGCCAGACCCAGCGGTCTGTGTTCCTCTGTAAGGTGATTGGACCCCGGGGGACTGGAAAGTCTGCCTTCCTGCAGGCCTTCCTTGGTCGAAACATTGCGGTACGAACGTCTTACTGTGGTTTTTGGGGGGTTTGGATGAAAAGGTGTAAAATCACAAATTCCTGACGTGCGTTGAGCTTTTCTTTTCTGCTTTCTCAGTAATGTGTCTGGACATTACATGGGAAAACCCACACTGACTACCGGTGAGGGTGACGTTCTTTGTGTTTCAGAGAGAGGAGCGTTCCCCCGGTGCCTTCTCCTTCTACACCATAAATACTGTCCAAGTCAGCAACCAGGAGAAGTTCCTCGTTGTGAGTAGCTCGCTTCGGAATTCCACTCCCACGCGCGACCTTTGGTAGAGTTGGCTAGCTTCACCTCTCACCTGTGGTCTTCCCCTGGCAGCTCTTTGAGGTGGACGTGGAGACAGAGTCCCTAAAGGCGTCGGACGCCGCATGTGATGTAGCCTGTCTAATGTACGACACCAGCGACCCCCACTCGTTCAACTACTGCGCCAGCATCTACAAGGTGAATAGCGTCTTGTCCGCTTATGATCTCTGCTTTTCTCTCAGAAAGAACAGAATATTTTTCCTTTTCACTCTCTCCCTACACACTTTTTTGTTTTGTCCTGCTACCATCATCCGCGTGCATCTCCATGTGATTCGCAGCAACACTACATGGACAGCAGTATTCCCTGTGTGCTGGTGGCCTCCAAGGCGGACCTCCCGGAGGTGAGGCAGCTCCACGGCATGACCCCGGCGGAGTTCTGCTACAAACACCGGCTGCCCCCGCCTCTCCCCTTCTCCAGCCTGTCCCTGGACTCCACCAGCAGGAACATCTACACCAAGCTGGCCTGGGCCGCCATGTTCCCGTATGTGACTCTGACCAACGCTACCTCTCTTATCACTTCCCGTCTCATCTATGCTTTAGTGCTTTGTTTTGAAAGTAGAAGGGCCCGTTGTTTTGAGGCTCTGTAGTTGGTGACATTTTGTTTTGCCTTTGTCTCCCTCTACAGACACCTGAACGGCTCCGACATGAGCAACACCGCCTTCTGGCTGAGAGTAACGCTAGGAGCTGCTGTAGTCACAGTCCTTGGCTTCGCCATCTACAGGGCTTTTGCCCGTCAAAAATGACTGGGGTCCTGACTGAACCCGCCCCAGACCAGCCTTCAAGACCAAACCTCCAAACAAAACCATATAAACACACCTGACAGACAAAATGCATCCATTTTACGTTTTTTTAATTATTCCTACCACAATCTCCCTGGGCCCTCTGCCCTTTCTAGGCCATTTCCATTAGTCATTTGTCTTCAATGACTGTTATTATCTTCAGTCAAAATGGAGGCCTGTGTCCAAGGTCTTTTCTCTCCTCCGACCACCCCCTAGTCCCCTAGAATCTTCAGGAATGTTCCCTGTGCTCAATTCCCACAAGAGCTGCTACAATTATGGGTGCTTTATCAATTTAGAATATGCCAATAGAACTGTTCAGAAGACTTTTTCACATGCATCCTCAATGTGTTCGGAAGGAGACTACATGGATAGGTTTTATTTTTAATTAGCAGTCTTTCCTAAGGAAAAGATATCCAAAATGTGTTAAGAATTTGGTTGAACATTTCACATTTGTAGAAGGTTGGTGCTGGTTGGAGTGCAGCATTGACCATGGTGGGGGTGAATATGAAGAGCCTGTACGTGTTGGTCAGACATCCCTGAAACTCAGAACAGCAGCTACAGATGAACCTGCTGCTTTGAGCTAACCCAGAAACAGACATTCTGAGCAGGCACATCTAGCTGAACGCCGTTGGAAGTCCCAAAAGAAGTTCTGCAAAACTTAAGACTTGCCTCGCCACCGACCAAGCCACTGAGATTTTAAGACCTTATTTGCCAAATACAAAAGCCTCCCTCTTACAGACAGTTGCAGTAAAATTGTTGCTATATGTTCATTAGGTTTTGCTACAATACTCGTGGGTAAAATTAATTGTGGGTGAAATTATCTTTACAAAGAATGTAGTTATGTACAGATTTCTTTTTCTTATAACAGTTTTTTCCCCCCCTACAGCTGTGGCTTGTTCGATCAGACTTGACAAGGAAGCAATGTCTTTCTGTGCATGAAGAGAAAATATTCTGTTTTATTAGATTGATGAGAAATACACTGAAGTCTGCAATGCATCCTTTTTATTCAAAAGAAAATCTGTAATGTTAAAACATGAATAATTGTCATTTTTGTTTCATTATTCTAAAGATATATCTTTCCCCTTTGCAAATTAACACTGCACAATGATCATGATGAAAAGTTCTACCTCCCCTTGGCTTTCACATACAAATTGGACCTTGGAAATTGGAAGTCCATATTGAAGTGTGTTTTTGTGGGGACCTGGAATCATTTTAATTGAGCTTGGAATTGGGGTTTCTTTTAGATTTGGTTTATTACCATTTAGGCGTTAGGGCTAGGTGAGGTTTATGCATAACGTTTTAGATTAGGTTTTGGTTAAGTTTAGAGCTAGGAAATGGTCAACTGGGATTTCTTGCCTAGGGTTAGGTCTCAGGTTCCCACAGGAATTGAAAGATGTGTGTTTGTTCATTTGTTAATTGGCATGGGGGCATTTTGCACACAGACCTGTGTATTATGTTGATGTAGTTTTATTTGAACAATCATACCTTTATTGGTTATTATAGTTGGGGACCTACTGTTGCCACAGAATAAGTAGGGTTTTGGGACTGTTACATTGTGGATCTTAATTGAAATGAAAATAAAAAAAAACAAGTGAATTACTGAAAACAACAAAAGTACAATGTTGACCATTTGCCAAGAATGTATTCTTGACTGTCATGTTATTGACAGACATATTGGATTTTAGATTTCCTACGCTGGTGCTTTGTGCTCAGCCTGAGTGCCCAATTCATGTCCACAAATATGAAAGATACTTTGCCCAACTCTGCAAATGCATTGATAATATTTCAAGTAATATGGCTTACAATTCCTTCTAGGGAAGGAAGCTCAATGTTTCATCAAACCGATTTTGGACATTTTTTAAGATTTGCTCTTTAAATCTGTATTTTGAATCCAGGCCAGTCTCGATTCCAGTGCACTTTGCAGCCAGGTAACTAGTTAAACTGGTTGGTCCTACTTATACCTGTGTGTCTCCCTTTGTTTTACAAGCAGCAAGTGAGAAAGTAAATAAATGAATTGTTGGTGTTTAAAGTTCAAACTAAATAGGAAGGTAATGTTATGCAAATTTTCACCTGAGACCAGGTGTCTCACCAAAAATGGCTGGGATCTTTGGTTCCACAACCTCCAAACTCCAGTATCTCATTAGGCCATTGTGGCCAGAACACTAGTCATTTTTTGGTAGCATTTACATAACTGCTAACCGACCTTGGTTAAATGCCTCATTCAGTTAAAACGTCACAACGCAACTGTCTTGATGCATAGGTTATTGACTCTCTTAAGGCTTTGGCCGTTTACTTTTTTGATCACCTGAATGTAGAAATATCTTGGACAATGTGGCCTTAGAATGTGATGTGCTCTTATCTCTACAAGGCACATTCAGAAGAGGACTGTCTTTCCCTGCAACTGTTGCTCCTCCCTAGGTTTCTTCCTATCTTCCAAACCTACTAGGT
>JACXGK010014948.1:0-10976 GCA_016801125.1 Novumbra hubbsi | reverse complement strand
AGCAGTCGGCTTGACATAGCAGGTATTGGGACATTTTACAGGACCAAGGGGCTTTTAATGTAGATGGCTCGTCTCAATTCCAAATTGCACCCTATTCCGTACAAACTGTCACCCCATTCCCTATGTACTGCATTACTTCAGAGTCTATCAACTGTAGTGGCTAAACCATCAGTGGCTCCTGATTGGCTGTGTTGAAGGGGCAAAGTCAAATAGTGACAGACATGCAATGCCGTCACTTCAAGCAATGAATTATTGCTAAGAGAATACAAAATGAGCAGTAAATGAATATTTAGTTCAGTTAACATCCAGTGGAGGAATGAATGTCAGGAGTGGAGTGTTACAACATGGACGTCAACACATTCCAAACAAGAGAATTTGTAATCTATAATAAAAGCCCATATTTGTCTGGGTGCCTGATGGCCTAGTCATGGTTACTGGTGCCCTAAAGGGACGGTGTCTCTCCACTGTTAATGCCCAGTCTCTTCTCCTGGAGTTTGGTGGAGCATCTCAGCAAACTGGAAGTCATTATGGGAGACATGGAGTTGGTCCATCACTCAGGCATGAGGCATGGACCCGGCATGCACCTGACATGGACCCGACATGGACCAGACATGGACCAGGCATGGACCCGGCATGGACCCGACATGGACCCGACATGAACCAGGCATGGACTCGGCATGAACCAGGCATGAACCAGGCATGGACCCGACATGGACCAGACATGAACCCGGCATGAACCCGGCATGGACCCGGCATGGACCCAACATGAACCAGGCATGGACCCGACATGGACCCGGCATGAACCCGACATGAACCAGGCATGGACCCGACATGGACCAGGCATGGACCCGGCATGAACCCGACACGAACCAGGCATGGACCTGACATGGACCCGACATGGACCCGGCATGGACCAGACATGAACCCGGCATGGACCAGGCATGGACCAGGCATGGACCCGGCATGAACCCGGCATGGACCCGGCATGGACCCGGCATGGACTCGGCATGGACCAGACATGAACCCGGCATGGACCAGACATGAACCCGGCATGGACCAGACATGAACCCGGCATGGACTTTTTATTACTCAAATAAGACACGCACTGCGCAATGCAAGGTACTGCGTAAACCAAGATACTGCGTAAACCAAGGTACTGCTTAAACAAAGGTACTGAGTAAACAAAGGTACTACGTAAACAAAACAAGCTACAGCGTAAACAAAGGTACTGCGTGAACAAAGGTACTGTAATGCAGACTAAGGTAAAGCAAAACAAACTAGTCTGGAAACCAGAGTGAGGAGCAAACAACTGGCCTGTAAGACATCAACACTCCACGTAGAACCATAAAGCACAAGGTCAATGGGAGCAGAGGGATGTACACATCATGATGATGGCATAAGGAACAAGTATGTTATGACAACAATTCCAAAGTGTGGGCTTGGTTAATGCAAAGGGGATGGTGACAGCTAGTATACCATTGACGTCATCAGCACCTGGCTGATCTAATGATCAATCATATAATTGGATTAGCAAACACAACGTGCCATTGGAACACAGGACGGATGGTTGCTGATAATGGGTTCTGTATGCCTGTGTAGATATTACAGTTACAATCAGCTATTTTCAGCACTATATGTCTTATCAATGTGATGCTATTTTAATGGACACAAAATGCATATTTTCTTAAAACAAGGACATTTCTAAGTGACTCCAAACTTTTGAACGGTAGTGTATGTGCTTGTGTATGTTTATTACACTGATTCAGTAAGCAAAGTAAGCTTTCTTTTCAATAACAAATTCAAAAAGAGCTAAATAACACTAGTTGAAACAAAATGACCATAGCGGTGGTTAAGTTTACAGTTTTTTTTCTCCCTCTTAAGTGCACTTTGTTACTTTTTTAGAAATGTTTCTATGAGACAAACATTTACATTTTATACCTGGCTAGAGACAACTAGAACTTAATGGAAAGAGTGAATACTTATGTTAATACCTAACAATAGCTGCCTTTTGCTTCCATTATAATGTCATTCAGGATTTGTAGGATTCATTTATTATATTTGTTCAATGTTTATTTTTAATTACATTTGGGCAACGTTTCAATGAAATCTGTCTAAAAGCATTAAGCGAGTGAACCACATGAGAAAATGACAATGAGGTGCAAAAGCCTTTGGTCAAGAAACAATGAACACACCCCGAGAAGAGGGTTAGACCAGCTAGTTTCCAAAATCCTCACTGTTCGTTTACCAGGAAAAAACAAGGTAAACTAATTGTATTAGAATTTACATGCTTCAAAAAATTTGCCTCTTGTAGAATAAATTACATGAACAATGCATTGAACATTCATTATTATCTTCATATTTCACGCTGCATTTGGAATTGCCAGAACAGCTTATAAATATGCAAAAACTCTTACATTTTCTTGGTATGCCGTACAGTTATCTTAAAACGACAACACAATCATTACTGTGTGTCTGGTAGCTCAAGATAAGGTTTGAAAATCTAAGATTTGACTGTAATAAGACAAAACTATACAGAGTATACAGAATATATGGATTTCTTTACAGTGATTTGACAGAGCTACTTGTATGCTGATTAAACCTGTATGCGTAGGTGTGAAAATGCTTTCAATGAAATTGATCAAACCCTGTGACAAAGGTTCAATGATTTTAATCAAACCCTGTGAAAAAGCTCTCAATTTAAGGGATCAAACACAGTGGATATGGTCTCAATTAAAGGGATCAAACACAGTGGATATGCTCTCAATTAAAGGGATCAACCACAGTGGATATGCTCTCAATTAAAGGGATCAAACACAGTGGATATGCTCTCAATTAAAGGGATCAAACACAGCGGATATGCTCTCAGTTAAAGGGATCAAACACATTGACGGACGTAATCTTAACACTCCAAATACCCTGCTCCCAACAATTAAGGGCACACTTAAATCACATCAATAATAAAGATCAAAATCTTTACTGTACATTGTGTAATTTGTTGTGAATAAAATGACGTAACAACTTTCATCACAGCAACTCTCAAATATGACTCAGCAGTGATTATGGCCCCCCATGTACCTGAATGCACTCCTGTCAACGTCTGGGCATTCTCCTGATAGGATGGCGGATGGTGTCCTGGGTGATCTCCACCCAGACCTGGATCTGGGCATCAGTGAGAACCTGGACAGTCTGTGGCGCTACTTGGCGGCATCAAACGCACCGATACATAACGTCTCAGAGGTTCTAAATATGATGATGTAACAGGCAGCAAAACATTCACCATAGAGTCTACAGACTCTTTCATGTCTGGCACGTGTGCTCAGTTTGAACCTGCTATCATCTGTAAAGAGAATGCGGTGCCAATGGTGGACCTGCCAATTCTGGTGTTCTCTGGTGAATGCCAATCAAGCTGCATGGTGCTGGGCTGTGAGCACAGCTCCCACTAGAGGATGTTGGGCCCTCATGCCACCCTCATGGAGTTTGGTCAGAAACATGCACACCAGTAGCTCACTGGAGGTCATTTTGTAGGGCTCTGGCATTGCTCCTCCTGTTCCTCCTTGATCAAAAGAGCAGATACCGTTCCTGCGACGTTTCATCTTCAATGCCCTAGTTGATGGAAGGAGGTTTTCACTCAAAATCTCACGATACATGGCCCCATTCATTCTGTCCTTTACACGGATCAGTCGTCCTGGTCCCTTTGCAGAAAAACAGCCCCAAAGCATGATGTTTCCACCCCCATGCTTCACAGTAGGTATGGTGTTCTTTGGATGCAACTTGGCATTCTTTGTCCTCCAAACACGACAAGTTGAGTTTTTACCAAAAAGTTCTATTTTGGTTTCATCTGACCATATGACATTCTCCCAATCTTCTTCTGGATCATCCAAATGCTCTCTAGCAAACTTCAGACGGGCCTGGCTTCAGCAGGGGGACACGTCAGGCACTGCAGGATTTGAGTCCCTGGCGGCGTAGTGTGTTACTGATGGTAGGCTTTGTTACTTTGGTCCCAGCTCTCTGCAGGTCATTCACTAGGTCCCCCCGTGTGGTTCTGGGATTTTTGCTCACCGTTCTTTTGATCATTTTGACCCCACGGGGTGAGATCTTGCGTGGAGCCCCAGATCGAGGGAGATTATCAGTGGTCTTGTATGTCTTCCATTTCCTAATAATTGCTCCCACAGTTGATATCTTCACACCAAGCTGCTTACCTATTGCAGATTCAGTCTTCCCAGCCTAGTGCAGGTCTACAATTTAGTTTCTGGTGTCCTTTGACAGCTCTTTGGTCTTGGTCATAGTGGAGTTTGGAGTGTGACTGTTTGAGGTTGTGGACAGGTGTCTTTTGTACTGATAACAAGTTCAAACAGGTGCCATTAATTCAGGTAACGAGTGGAGGACAGAGGAGCCTCTTCAAGGAGAAGTTACAGGTCTATGAGAGCCAGAAATCTTGCTTGTTTGTAGGTGACCAAATACTTATTTTCCACCATAATTTGCAAATAAATTCATAAAAAATTCTACTGGATTTTCAGGATTTTTTTTCTAATTTTGTCTGTCATAGTTGAAGTGTACCTGTAATTACAAGCCTCTCTCATCTTCTTCAGTGGGAGAACTTGCACAATTGGTGGCTGACTAAATACTTTTTTGCCCCACTGTATACTTTTCTAAAAGTACATTTAATCTATTCAGACTGACAAACCAAACACATTATACATACTATCTTCGCACTTCCTAAAAGCTGTGATGTGTTCAGGGGCTTGCCGTTGACATTTCCTCTTCATTCATGTCTCATCTCTGTCAGATGGTATTAGGCCTTGATGAATATTGTATTTAGAGGACAGATTCTGTAAAGAGCCTTAACTCTAAATGTGTTGCTGCACTGTTGCTGCACTGTTGGAAGTTAACTAATGACTGAACTGCAGGACTACCAGGGGTTAGTGCAGATGATAGATGGGACAGAATAAATCCCATGTCTATCCTTAACCCCAGGTTATAAATCAATACATATTGAACAGGTTATAAAGCAGAATATACAGTTCACCATATGCCCCTGAGTAGAACATCTGTCATCCTTACTCTCATCCCTCTCTCAGTCAGCCATACGTTTCACATCCAAAGGCAGTGTGCTTCCTCCGTATGGAGGAAAGTATGACGAGTCCAATCAGTATGAGCTCAGTCAGTAGAAGTACTCAGAGTCCCAACACTACATTACCATATAGCAGTTGCAGTCACAGTCGGAGTGTATGTACAGCATGTCACTGTGGATACACGCAGATGGGAGGGACTGGGACACACTGATTTATTGTGGGTGTGGTTAGGAACAGAACTGGCCTAGCTGTTTTAAACCCAAGACTGCTATAAATGTGTTGAACATCGTCAGTACTAGTACTGTACAAGGGTGTGTTATTCATGTCCTCTACCTTAATCTGAGAGATGCGTATTGAGTATGTTTGTGCATACATATGTATCAGTCTGTTATGACTCACCGTCTTTTACAGACAGACTTTTTCTTACTGTATTTCTGTTCTGTTTTTCTCTTTCTTTGAGTTTGGATCAGGCCCACTGAGTCCTTTAGCATCCTTGGCCTTCTAATAACCACATGCTGTTGCATCACTGTGTCCAATCTCTGATGAAATTGAATTCTATTAATATTCTGTGGCCCCGTCTAAGACAGATAATGTACTGCATTTATTTTAGTCGAGGGTATTGTCTGATTTAGCTGATGAAATTTCCTGAAGGCACTTCTTTGGAGGACTGAATTATGTCCTAAATAGCAAACTATTCTCTTTATGGACCGTGTTCAAAAGTACTGAACTATGAAGGGAATATGGTACGATTTAGGATAAGGAGTCATTCTGCTGGATTGGTTGACTTCAGGGAGTGCTGCTCTAGCAATACAATGGCTTGTGTTCATTTCTACAGCGTCCGCCCCAAAATAAAAGATTTTCAGAGTTATTTTATGCTAAATCTTTCTCTCAGGATAGGAACTGTGGCATCTTTGCTCTGGCAAGTTGTCTTTTAAGGGACAGACCAATGTTCATTCATCAAACCAAAGGTTATTGGCTGAAAACATCCTTTAGCGGATGGAATAGAAGCTATGGTGAAAACAACTTAAGTTAAAGGTCCAAAAGAATGGTAAAATGCATGTTATAATAGTAAAACAATTCAATGAACAAATCCAGAAATAAATACAATACAATATTGTGTAAGCATCTCCCTGTGGTGCACTGCTAGCATCTCCCTGTGGTGCACTGCTAGCATCTCCCTGTGGTGCACTGCTAGCATCTCCCTGTGGTGCACTGCTAGCATCTCCCTGTGGTGCACTGCTAGCATCTCCCTGTGGTGCACTGCTTGCATCTCCCTGTGGTGCACTGCTAGCATCTCCCTGTGGTCAGAGAACACAGAAAAGAGACGACACAAAAGGTTTGCCAAAGACAAGGTCAAAATGGTTTTGAATAAAAAAGATTTTCTTTAACAAAAATGTTTAATGCGACCAAAATTAAATGTGTCATGTTGTGACTGTGCCATCAAGCTGATTAACTACAATTTTCTTCATAGCCCTTAAAAAATTATGATGTTGTTTTAGAATACTTTTATTTTACAGGATCACATGAGTAATCACATAAGGATCACACACAGTAAATATACAGTAAATATACAATTCCAGGTAAAAGCCAAAGATCACGGCTTTCTGTGGAGAGACATCACAGCTGATTGATGAATGAGGTCCCGGACAGAACTGTGGAAAACAAGGTCTGTCAGCTCTAAAATTGAGGCCCTGTCAGGACCCAAACACTTCCGTGACTTGTAGAGATAAAACGGTGTCCCAAAT
Organism: Novumbra hubbsi; assembly: GCA_016801125.1. NCBI lineage: Eukaryota > Metazoa > Chordata > Actinopteri > Esociformes > Umbridae > Novumbra > Novumbra hubbsi. The sequence goes on along the minus strand of JACXGK010014948.1, from coordinate 4,159 downwards.
ACCCGCCTATTCACCATGAGTCCATAGGGTACTGGTAAGAAGTTGTTCACTATGTAGGGACTGCCGTGTTGTTTGGGAAACAAACACTTTCCCTCAGCAGTAGTGTACACTATCGGGTTTTACCGCTGTGGGGGAGAGATTAGAAAACACATCTCTATTTGCTTGTAGGAAATAATGTGTGTTGCATCAGACGATTAGGATTCTGGTGATGCCCCTAGCAGCTTGGATAGTGTTCCTGTCAGATTTTACTACCCCTCATGGATAGCTCTCCTCCTCTCTCACACTCTCTCGGTCCATCTCTCAGACAATCTTTCCAACACCCTCTCTCTCTCCCCAGGAGGCCTCAGTCTAAATTGGAACCCTAGGGAATGAACCATCCTAAACAAACTGAAACGTTGTTTTATTCTACCGAAAAGGAACAATTGTGCTCCTGTAAACAGACAACCTTTGACTTCACCGGAACCATCTCCATCTATCCTCAATTAGCATTAAATATGTTCCTACGTGTTCCTAAACATGTTTCAGATTCAATCTCATCCTTCGTTGAAGTATAGAACTGTGAAAAGAGAATGTGTTCATTAGACTTCTGAAGGGAGTTCTGTAGACTAAAAGCACAAAGTTAGCTCAGGGCATTTTGTCTGTGTCTATCTGTGTGTGTGTGTGGCTCTGAATAAACTTCTTCCTGACACTAAGAAGGTCTCCTCCGCAGAAGCAAATGAAAGGGTGTAATACATTATAACTAGGCCTCCCCACTATTAATATAATACATTATAACTAGGCCTCCCCACTATTAATATAATACATTATAACTAGGCCTCCCCACTGTTAATATAATACATTATAAATAGGCCTCCCCATTATTAATATAATGCATTATAACTAGGCCTCCCCACTGTTAATATAATGCATTATAACTATGCCTCCCCACTATTAATATAATGCATTATAACTAGGCCTCCCCACTATTAATATAATACATTATATCTATGCCTCCCCACTCTTAATATAATGCATTATAACTAGGCCTCCCCACTATTAATATAATACATTATATCTAGGCCTCCCCACTGTTAATATAATACATTATAACTAGGCCTCCCCACTCTTAATATAATACATTATAACTAGGCCTCCCCACTATTAATATAATGCATTAGAACTAGGTTACAACACTGTGGATGTCCCCAAAAAGAACAATCTTTGCTGGCAATACAATTCTTCAACCACTGAGGTTGGCATACACTTCCCTGTCACGGGAAGTTACATACACTTCCCTGTCACGTTAAAAAGGAATAAATACCAACATTTGCAGGAACAGTGATGCACGCGAGATGTTGTTTGTCAGTACCATCCTTCGATAATTAAGGCCTTCGGTTGAGAGGCTGCTGTTGAGGACACAGACACTAAGCCTAAGGTTAACCAGGTACAGACTGTCTCCGAGTCAGCTGACTGACATAATGAGGGGAAGTCTGGGTGACAGCACATCAAATAGGCTCTGTGTTAACCAGCCAGGAGCCCTGAGCATAGCCTAATGGAGCAGAATGCCAATGTTTTCTCTACACAGCTTTGTAGGGCAAACCGGCGAGGCTCCCCCTCCCCACTGATCCAGATTGGTACACAGCCAGGTGGGTTATATGACAATGGGTGCTTTGGGTGACAGCCCACTTAATAGGGCTCATGTCAGTTTTCAAGTTAACAAGGAACTGCTTGGAGACGTGATCCTTCAACACCCGTCTTCTTAGTGCCTGAAGAGTGGACTGAAGAGAAACATTGTAGCCTGAAGAAGAGTATAGCCTGAAGGAAAGACTATACAGAAAAGGAGTCTAGCCTGAGGAAGAGTTTACACTGAAGTGTAGAACTCTAGAGGAGTCTAGTCAAAAAAGGGGAGGCCTAGACTGAAGAGGAGTCAGCCTAAAGAGGAAGGGACTAGATTATGGAGTAAGGGTCTAGTCTAAAGATAAGGAGTCAAGACCGGACTGAAGATACAGTCTAGCCTGAAGAGGACGAGTCAAGCACACTGTAGTGAAAATATCTATTTTAAAAACAAACATTTTGGATTAAAGAGGACTCTGGACTGCAGAGGAGTATTTCTGAAGAGTCTAGCCTAGAAAAATACTGCCCAACAGCACCACCTAACAACTCAACATAAAACGGTCCAACACCATCCAAAAACAACACAAACACAATCTAACACCACCCTAAAACATAACACTACCAAACACCCCCCAACATCAAAATTAAACCCTGCCTAACACACCCGACAACAACAAAAAACATTGCCTAACACCAACAAACACTGCTTAAAACCAACAGACAACACCACCAAACACAGCCCAACACCACTCTGAAACTCCCAGTACCCCAACCCAAGAACACCACCAAACATCAAACCATCAACTCAGAGCTAAACTGTTTCACTGAACTCAGACTGCACCAAACCCAGACACCAGCAAGCAGCAAGCAGCTCTGTGTGGCGGTCCCCAATGGCCCACTGTTCTCCACACCACCTCTGCTGTTGTGCACTTTGTGGAGGACTCGCTGGAGTACCATGACAGGAGGCAGAAATAAATACTGTGGTGATGTAAACAGCAGCAGAGGTGAATGGCATTTTATACTTGTCGCCACAGCGAAGTAGCTGCATTGACTTTTAGATTGGTTCTGTCTTGGCCTCTTAAGTCATTGTATCAGTGTCTAAAGTAGCACCCTATCGCCTACAACACAACCCTACCTATGACCATAAGGCCATGGGTCCAAAATGGCATGGGTCCAAAGTAGTAGCTGTTGAGGTAATATGCAATTCAGGACGCAAGCAACATATTTTATGAGTAGGCTTCACATAGCACTCTCATCTCTTTCACTTTTCCCTCCCAAACTCTTTCAAAGGTACTAGATTAGCCAATTAGCCAAATGGGCATTGCATTTTGGTTCATTATCCCAATTCACTTAGCTATTGTTAATGTCAAAGAGACTTAGAGACGTTCTTTAAAGAAAAAGAAAATCACTGTCCACTTATGGTGTTCCAGCTTTTCAGGCTAAAAGCCTAATGGCTTTGAACTGACTTCATCTCCTTTAACACAGAACAAATACACTGAACACTCATTATTATGCCTGGTGTTGCTCCCCATCTCTTCAAGTTATTACAGCATTTTGCAGACTACTTTGATTCCTCCATACTCTGAAATGACTCAGGGCTTGGAGTCATAGTAATATTAAATGTCAGAATGGCTCCCAGCCCAGAGTCATTATAAAGGAGTCATTGTAATATTTAATAACAGTATTCCTAGCCCTGATTCATTATAAAGGAGTCATTGCAAATATACAATTACAGGACTCCTAGCCCCAAGTCATTATAAAACAGTCATTGTAATATTTATTTACAGGACTCCTAGCCCCAAGTCATTATATAAGAGTCATTGTAATATTTAATTACAGGACTCCTAGCCCCAAGTTGTTATATAAGAGTCATTGTAATATTTATTTACAGGACTCCTAGCAACAAGTCATTATTTAAGAGTTATTGTAATATTCAATACGATACGTGCTCTTAGCCGAGACCATATAGAGACCCAGAATTAACAAAAACATAAGAAGGTAGAAAAGGTAAAGCACATCTACATATCCTCTGCTCAGCTCATAAGCAGTATCACACCATATCAGTTATCAGGGCCTGCAGAGGCCGGTTGGCTTTAGAGCATTGATCCCGATCGACTGGTCTATTTCAAGGCATTTTTTGTAGATCACCAAGTAGATTGCTTCTGCAAGCCACACTACTATTATCTCACATACAGTGGGGCAAAAAAGTATTTAGTCAGCCACCAATTGTGCAAGTTCTCCCACTGCAAACGATGAGAGATGCCTTTAACTTTCATCACATGTACACTTCAACTATGACAGACAAAATGAGAAAAAAAATCCAGAAAATCACATTGTAGGATCTTTAATGAATTTATTTGCAAATTATGGTGGAAAATAAGTATTTTGTCACCTACAAACAAGCAAGATTTCTGTCTCTCACAGACCTGTAACGTCTCCTTTAAGAGGCTCCTCTGTCCTCCACTCGTTACCTGTATTAATGGCACCTGTTTGAACTTGATATCAGTATAAAAGACACCTGTCCACAACCTCAAACAGTCACACTCCAAACTCCACTATGGCCAAG
>JACXGK010014947.1:0-10961 GCA_016801125.1 Novumbra hubbsi | reverse complement strand
CCCCCCCCCCCCCCCCCCCCGGGGTATAGCAAGTAAATACAACCGTCGGAGCATTATCAAGTTGCCATCTGGCATTTCATTCAGTCTCTCGTAATGTGAACCGGCCCGTGGATAGGAACCCTCCCACCACCTCCCACCGCCTCCCACCGCCTCCCACCACCTCCCACCGCCTCCCACGGCACCTGTTGTTCCCGCAGAGGATCGGCTGTAGCCCCGCCCACAGCTGCACGAACGCGGAGAACTGCGTGCGCGGGTTCTCGTCCTCCTGGTCCTGTCCGCCGCCCTCCCCCTCCGCCCCGGGGGCCTCGGTGGCGTTGGGGCCCCAGGCGGTGGTGTTGACGGCCCAGCCGGCGGAGGCGTTGGCCGGGGAACCGGGGGAGGCGGGGCGGCCGGCACACGCCCCCTTGGGGAGGAGGCGCGCCAGGCCCGACAGCAGGCCCACGTCCCGCAGGAGCCGATCCACGTCCGCCAGGTCCTGCAGCAGAGCGCCCACGTGAGCCTGGGACAGGGGGGCCGAGGAGTTGGACCGCTCCAGGCGCAGCTGGGTGGAGAACGGTGAGAGGTGTGGGGAGACAGAGAGACAAAAAGAGAGTGGGACCAAGATAAGAAGTCAATGGGTGCAGAGAGCAGAGAGCGGTCCGCTATTAGAGCCATGGAATGTCCCTAGGTATCTGCGTGACGAGTGAACGTTTCAAACACACAGTACACACTAGGTATCTGCGTGACGAGTGAACGTTTCAAACACACGGTACACACTAGGTATCTGCGTGACGAGTGAACGTTTCAAACACACAGTACACACTAGGTATCTGCGTGACGAGTGAACGTTTCAAACACACAGTACACACTAGGTATCTGCGTGACGAGTGAACGTTTGAAACACACGATACACACTAGTTATCTGCGTGTCGAGTGAACGTTTCAAACACACAGTACACACTAGTTATCTGCGTGATGAGTGAACGTTTCAAACCACAGTACACACTAGGTATCTGTGTGATGAGTGAACGTTTCAAACACACAGTACACACTAGTTAACAGCTTGATGAGTGAACATTTCAAACACACAGTACACTAGGTATCTGCGTGATGAGTGAACGTTTCAAACACACAGTACACACTAGGTATCTGTGTGATGAGTGAACATTTCAAACACACAGTACACTAGTTATCTGCGTGATGAGTGAACGTTTCAAACCACAGTACACACTAGGTATCTGTGTGATGAGTGAACGTTTCAAACACACAGTACACACTAGTTAACAGCTTGATGAGTGAACGTTTCAAACCACAGTACACACTAGGTATCTGTGTGATGAGTGAACGTTTCAAACACACAGTACACACTAGTTAACAGCTTGATGAGTGAACGTTTCAAACCACAGTACACACTAGGTATCTGTGTGATGAGTGAACGTTTCAAACACACAGTACACACTAGTTAACAGCTTGATGAGTGAACATTTCAAACACACAGTACACTAGGTATCTGCGTGATGAGTGAACATTTCAAACACACACTACACACTAGTTACCTGCGTGATGAGTGAACGACATCTCGTCACCGTGGGAGTGGCGCACTGATTTGGGAATAGGGTTGCCATTTGGGGCAAACCCAGAATCTGCCTCGGCCGTACCTGGTCAACGAGGCGCTGCGTGTCGATCTGGTCCCTCAGCGCCTGGCTCAGGTCTCTGAAGCGCTCGGCCCTCTGCCACGCCCCCCCGCCACACACTGCGCTGCGATAGGCCTGTAGCAGAGGCTGCTGCTTCTCAGGAACCAATAGGACCTTGCTCAGCTGGTTGGTCCCGTCCTCCCGGCATGTTACCATTTCCAACGCTGCGCCAGTCAGGAGGACTCCCTGTAGGGTGAAGAAACAAACCGCCATCATCGCCATCGTCCTATTTGGCATCAGTTATTTGGACCGTGGTCCTTTAGGACAAACCCTAGTGATTCAACGGAAACATATGCAGGAGGAAGGAGGTAACGATTGAGGTAGAGGACGCTTTATGAATGACTCACCTCCAACTCCTTCAGTCCCTGAGGGTCGTATCTCTGGTCAGCTCCCCCTCCTGCTAGGCCTAAGGCCTGGGACAGGACTTTGAGCAGAGCCTGCTGATGAGTGGCTTTGGTTGGGTCTTGTAAAGCTTTGTGGATCAGTCCACCGTCAAGACTATGCATGGCTCCCAGCAGCTTCTCCTAAGGACGGTGGGGGCGGGATTGTATATAATACATCAGTGATACATCAACTCATATCTGTTTAATTTAATGAAGAGGAATTTGTCTCATTGTAGCCTACCTCCAGTTGAAGGACCTTATCTGCAGGGGTGTGAGTAGTCTCTTTGGCACCTCCAGAACCCAGACTACTACCCGGTCTGGGGTACAGGCCAAACATCAGGCTGAAAGCCTACAGTCATCCAAGGGCCCAAACACCATAGGGAGATGTGGTTATGTAAAGTGCTTAGCACCTAGCAACACCCTAGATAGCTATTACATTACTGTAATAGTGTTGGAATAACCCAAACTGGCTGATTTTTATGAATAGATAAATTGATAAACCCAGCACTGTCCACGGGGTATGTAATGGCATTGCAAATAATTGAGTGATAGCCTTTCTTATTCAAGACCCTTTTTACCCTGTATACCACCACCAAAGCACTCCTATAGCATGACACTGCCTCCTCCATACAAGACAGATGATGTCAAGCACTCCTCCAGCATCTTTTCATTTGTTCTGTGTCTCAGGAATGTTCTTCCTTTGTGAAAAACTTCAAACTTAGTCTGTCCATAACACTTTTTTCCAATCTTCCTCTGTCCAGTGTCGGTGCTCTTATGTCGATCTTAATCTTTCTTTTTATTAACCAGACTGAGATATGGCTTTTTCTTACTAACTCTAAATGGGCACCATCTACAATTTGACATTGAGACTGGTGTTTTTCGGGTACTACTCAATAGAGCTGCCAGTTGTAGACCTGTGAGGTGTTTGTTTCTCAAACTAGATATTCTAATGTAGTTGTCCTCTTGCTCAATTGTGTACCGAGGCCTCCCACTCCTCTTTCTGTTTGGAGTGGACCCAGTACACAATGTTGTTCAAGATCTTCAATTTCTTGGAAATCTCTTAAAAAAATGTAATGTTGTTGTTTCTTGACATTTTAGGCCTGTAATCAAACCCAGAGTTGCTGAGGCTTCAGATACACATGTAGTCTGAAGAAGGACAGTTTTTTGTCTTTAATCAGCACAACATTTTTCAGGTATGCTAACATAATTGCAGAAGGGTTTTCTAATTAAAAAAAATAAAACTTGGATTGCACAGTGTGCCATTGGAACACAGAACTGATGGTTGCTGATAATGGGCCTCTGTGCACCTATGTAGATATGACTTTACAAGCTACAATAGTCATCATCCACAATAACATCAATAGTCATTTTCCAGCTACAATAGCCATCTACCACATTAACAGTGTCTACACTTATTTTCTGATCAACTTGAATTTCTATTTTAATGGACAAACAAATTGCTGTTCTTTCAAAAACTAGGACATTTCTATATGACCCTAAACGTTTGAACGGTAGTAAACAATTTTATAAAAAAAAATGTTGTACCTATTAACCTGACCCTTAACCTAACCCCTAACTCCTAAACATACATGAATATTTTTTCCTAAACCCTATCCTAACCTTTCCTATAACCTAACTCTTTAGCATACATAAATCCTATTTCTTAAACCCTATTCGAACCTTTTCACTAACCTGAAAGCCCTCTTCCCTCAAGGGAAAGAACAACTGAACCTTGTTTTACAATCCTGTCTTTGGTCCACACACACATAATAACAACCAACATAATACGCACACACTCGAAAACAGGTGGTTCAGAGATTTACTGCCTGGCAACTCTGCTGCGGGGGGGGGGGGGGTGTCTGGGTTTGTTCTCATATGGACAACTGACAGACAGAGAGACAGGACCGCCAAGGGCCGCATGAAGGCAAAGACAAACAGGGTCAAGTGACTGACATGGAGAAGCTATAGATAAGAGTCAGGCCTCGACAAGAGGGGCTGATGGGGGAGAATGGGGGAGGAAGAAGGGAGAGTAGACAAGGAACTGATGGGGTAGAGAAGCAGAGAGAGCAAAGACAGAGAAGACAGAGAGAGAGAGATAAAGAGATGAATGAACTGGGACAGAAATGGAAGACAAACTTGATGGGACATCGAGCCAACTATTAACACAGTATGATTCAATGCCACCTCGTAATGAAAAAAAACAGTCTGCCAAACAGGAAATCTTGGCGATTGACGTTTCCTTCAATTTAGGTGTGAAAATGATGTATGTCCAATAGCCAAGGTTTCAAATGTCAGTCTACACTAACAATGTTTCTTAGCTCATGTGTCAAGAGTGAAACTCGGAATTGCCCCATAAAACAGTCCCTGGGGGTGCATGAGTGCGTATCAGTGTGTGTGTCCGTGCATATCTGCGCGTGTTCAACACTGACCTCTTTTAGGTTGATAGGAGTGGAGACCAGCAGATTGGCTGTATCATTGGGGAGGGACAGATTTTTTACCAGGAAGTGATGGAACAGCAATGGATTCTTTAACACACTGGCCACCGTGAAACCTGTTGATGTTAAAACAAACACATATGAGTTCCTGGAACCAGACAAAACAAAATCTACCCCAAATGTAGATCAGTAAACGCAAATCCATTTAGACAGATATGTCTTGTAATATGGTGTCAAAAACAGTAAACAAATACCTTTCCAGTACTTTTATTTTACTATAAATGCAACCAGAATGATTTATACTTCTATAAACTGACCTTTTGGTGTTTACCAGAAGCTTGGTCTCACATTTAGCAATGACCTTTTTGTTTTTACCACAAGCTTGGCCTCACACACTGTACATGTTACGTATGTAACATGTAAACCTATATCACATATGTTTTTATATTATCGATTTTTGTACATTTGCATCTCAAAAAGTGCCTTTCTAAATGTTTATCTGCATGTTTATCTCTAGGCTGAAACCCACACTGTCATGCCCTGGCTGCGAGCCCCTGGCCGTTTCAGGGCAAGCCTAAAAGTGAGGCCTCTAGCCCTCTTTATGCCGCTGTGGGCTCCCCAGTCAGAGCAGCTGCGTTCAGTTGACTCTGATTGGGGAGCCTACTTAGGTTAGTTTGTCACCACACCCGGTGTGGTTTATTGTTTGTGCTTGTCTCAACAGTTCACGGTTTGTCCTTTGTTTAACTCCTATTTCATGTAGATACGCTACATGTTATTTGTATATTGTTTTATGTTTGTTTGAACCTTTCATTTGACGTTTACAGTTCGTGTAGTTTGTTTTGTGTTATTGGGATTAAATACACCTTTTCTTTATTCAAAAATGTCGGCATATGGTTCCGCCACACTACAAGACCGTGACACACACACCAATACTGTGTGAAGCCCACCTTGGCTGCTGTTAAACGTGTTGTCCAGTGAAGAGGTTCTGAGGCCCTCCAGGTGTTGCTGTAGAGACTCCAGCTCCTGGCCCAAGCCCGGTCTGTCTGCAGTAAACAGGTGGTTCTGTAACACCACCTCATTGATCCGCTCCAACAACTGGGTCACACTGACGATGGATGGTGAGAAAGAGAGAGACAGTGAAAGGAGAGTATACTAGAATACGTCTCAAAGACATTATGACAGAGCTCTGCTCTTAGGAGATCAAAGAAAAAAGCAGAGATATATTGATCATATCTATGTAATTAAAGATAATGACACTCTCACTTCTGCCTCTATTCAGAGAGGAGTCAATAGCAGATCGCTAACAGTAAGAGTTGTTAAATCAAAAGGCTTTGAGAACAGAGTGATGTGAGAGACAAAGAGAACGTAGGAAAGAGAGAGAGAGCAGCTGAGGTTGTCAGTGACTCACGTAGAGTTCTTGTACTGTAGGAATCCAAACTCGTCCCTCTGGCCGTCGGGACACAGAGACTGCATGATGGGGATGATGCCGGCTGAGGTGAGGGGTGCTGCACTGTAGAAGGCTGGGGTAGGGGGAGCACACACAGGTGGAGGAGAGAGGCAGGAGGGGAGGAGAAAAGGAGGACATGGAGGAGGAGGGAGGAGGCCGGCAGGAGAGAAGGAGGAGGAGGGGACGAGAGAGGGAGGAGGGAGTATTGAAAGGCACAAAGAGAGGCGGTACAAACACAGGATTCACCCAGAAACAGAAAGGGGATAAGATAGTAGAGGTGATATGGAGGGTGTTGGAGGGTTTAAATGGAGGGTTTACATGTAGCCAAGACACCCAACCAGAATGGATGATGAGGAAAGAGAGAAAAAGTAAGACCGGGTTAGAAAGAAAGAGAATACTAAGTAACATAGCAGGTGCCAGAAAGGAGATGGACTCAGATGTCAGGCTTGAAGTCATATTGTCTTCCTTTAGTTTTAATGAAATGTCACTCCCGTTTATAACCCTTAATGCTGCTGGATATGCTCCCCGCCTAGATGCATGAACTGTAAGCTAGAACATTTCCACGATGACCACATCTCAGAATCTGACTCCTATCCGATTCTACATGGGTTCCTACCCTACTCAGAAGGGTTTTCTAGCCACTGTGTGTTTCTTGTGGTTGCTTGCTCCTTAGGGATGTAGGCTGGATAACTGTACAAGCCATTTGTGACAGCTGCTGAGGTAAAAAGGTATTTTGAACGTTTGAACGTGGTCACTGACAGTTTGTCCCATCTCTCCTTCTCCGCCTGACAGATCCTGGAGGGTCTCCTCACTGTCAGGCAGCCGTATTGAACATGTTACTGACATGACATCCTAGTGAAGAACTTCAAACTTATAATGTGCTTTATTTCTTCTAGCTAATTATTACATATAGATATCTTTGGAAATGTATATTTTAGTTGCTTTAACTGGCACTGTAGATTGTATGTAAGCATATTACTAACGACTGATTTTAGGTTTGTAAATGATTAAATGGATCTGCTTTGCTTCAGTTTTAACATGTGGTGATTTTCTAGCTTTTCATTCATATAATGACTCTTATAAAAAAAACATGATCCCCTGTGTATACAAAGATCTATCCTTCTCACTAATGTGGCTTTATCCAAGCCCAATTCCAGACTAGACCGCTGACACTACTCTGATGTTGCAGTCATATTGAATAACCTATAAAAGCAAGAAAATGCCAGGGTTGAGCTAAATCCAGACTGAGAAGTCCTTCTGTGAGCACTTCTTGTTTGTCTTAGATCCACTGCAGAAGACAAGAATCCTTTGTGTTCTCCCATCTCTGTTGGTAAATGTTTGAAAAGGGTAAACTGATTCTAAAGCATTAAGGATAACTAGCATTCAAAGCTGCTGAGTCATGTCAGTCAAGTTACAGGTTTTTAGTCACTTTGGTGCTATTATCAAAAGTATGGTGCAGTGTTTCAAAACTCTTAGTAAAAGACTACAAACAGATCATACTCGTAAATCATTCAATACTGCTTCCATAACAACTGATAACATAACAATGATTTTTCTATCTATTTCTATTTGGAAAGATCTTTCACTAGGTGAAATACGAGTAATTCAAAAAACATAGTGCAATTCTTTCAGTTAAGTCATTAACTGTCAGTTAGTCCAAGCCCAAACAATATAAGACACGTGTTTCACAATGACCTTGCTTAAGGTAATCTGTTACAGTAAATTTTACTGTTTCACATTATGCAAAACTCTATACGTACGTAACCCATCACGACTGACAGGAGAAAATAAATAAAGACATCCTCTACCATCATTGATCCCTAAAAGTTACTTCTATGGCTTTATTGTCTAATCAATATGTAATAAATACTGTCAGAAAATAACGAAGGAATGTCAATGTTTAGCTCACACTACTGCACTCTCTTTAATGCGTTGCGGGAGGAATCTTTTGGTGTTGCAAACCAAAACGTGAGCTGGTGACATGGCTCATCCATGAGCTGTAGGACAGTCACATGCTCCTGGCTGAACGGGGAACCTCATTATCACACACAACCCCCTGAGGAACTCAATAAAGCATGCAGCCACAGCAGGCAGACCCACACAGGAATGTTTCCCCCACGTATTCCAGGCACATGGACGCTTGCTCCTTAGCCAATGATACTGCACCGACGCTGTTGAGTTTGGCTCAGTAGAAGCCGGTTCAGTTTTTAGTGGTGACACTGTTCAGGGGCTCTCTGATTGATACCTCTGCCTTTCTGTCCATGTTAAAAGGCATTGCCAGCGTTCACAAGGTTTTAATGGTTATATGCTTACTAGTTGTGGAACAGTACTACTTTAGATGACAATCATGTCTTGTTTATGACAGTAATGTATAGTACATAGGCAATGCAGTGGTCTTTTGTGGCCCACACACCCAACACCAAGGTTGTGGGTTTGAATCCCACATAGGGTGGTGATTCTATACTTTTCAATCTGAACAGACCGACAAAACAATGTAAAATACATTCAGTATCTTCACCAAATGGTTCAATTTTCTATTTAAAATAATATTGCAAATAATAAAGCAAATGAAAATGGCAAAATGATTGGACCCTTAACCTAATATTTTGATGCACAACCTTTAGAGGCACTGCAAATGTTTTCTGTAGATCTCAATGTGATTTCTGCGCCTGTTAACCGGTAGTTTGCCCCAATCTTCCTGAGCAAACTGCTCCAGCTGTTTCAAGTTTGATGGTTGCTTTCTCCAGACTGCAAGTTTCAGCTCTTTCCATAGATGTTCAATAGGATTCAGATTAGGCCTCATAGAAGGCCCATGACCTGCGACTGAGACAGAGCTTTCTGACACCGGGCTGTATGTTTCACTCCAGAATGCCTTGATAGTCTTAAGATTTCATTGTGTCCCGTACAGATTCAAGACACCAATTATTTATTATCTAAGGGGTACCAACAGCTTTTAATTTAATAAATTTTAGGGAGGAATGAAGCAGTATTTAATGAGCTGTAAGGGTTCCAACAAAATTCCCCACGTCCGTAAGAGGGGGATTTTTTTTTTTTTTATCTGTTGTGTCTTCTGTACCATGCGTAGTGAAATGTACCAGATACTTGAGTAAATAGTACCAAAGCGTCTGAAAACCACTGCGTCAAAAACCAAGTGTCACAGTGACAGGTTCTCTAACGGCGGGTTGTGACAGGTTCTCTAACGGCGGGTTGTGACAGGTTCTCTAATGGCGGGTTGTGACAGGTTCTCTAACGGCGGGTTGTGACAGGTTCTCTAACGGCGGGTTGTGACAGGTTCTCTAACGGCGGGTTGTGACAGGTTCTCTAACGGCGGGTTGTGACAGGTTCTCTAACGGCCGGTTGTGACAGGTTCTCTAACGGCAGGTTAAACGGAACAACAGGTAGATTCCAGATGTCATCATAGTCCCTGTTGAGGGACGTACCTTAGCCCGGGGCTAATAACGCTGTGGTCCAAAACAGTGTAAACAGAAACAACAATGGGAAGCTTGTTTCGCCACTTCATCCCGGGCCTGACATCTGGTCCTCCACAAAACACTGGCTTCAATATAAAGGACATGGAGTGCCGTGTAAAGTGCCACAGAAAAGCAGCAGGTAGACAAGCCACACGGCGTGTGGTAAGGCAACCTCGCTGTCTGATGAAAACCTCCTTTATACTTCCTGGCCAACTTCCACTGTTTTCCATTCAGTGAGGCTGGTGACTCCCGTCAGTGTACTCTGACAGCATTAACGCACGAGGACGGCACGAGTGAATTCAACACAGCTGATGTCGTTTCAGGGTAACAGGAAAATCGTGTTTTTTTTATATGGTAATTAGCGTCCATTTTGTTGATAAGGGGGTTTCATCAGACAAAGATGTTGTACAGGATGTTTCGGCATGTAGTTGCAGTTACCAGTTACTGGAGATTAGAGAAACCAAGACACACATACTCCCAGTGACCCTCGCAACCCTACGCAGAAAGACTGCTAACACACAGACAGTTGTTTGATTTCAGCGTGAACATTTAGTATTGTCCTCCTACGTTTGACTGTCATGTCATTTTGCAGACGCTCCTATCCAGACTCTGAGAACGCAACTTGATCCTGGTCCCACGCGGGAATGGAACCTACAACCCTGGCATGGCAGGCGGCTTGCTCCAACAACTGAGCCATTTAAACCAGCCAGTTCTCCTTCTTCCTGTCTGAATGTCAGTCGGTCTGTGTCTTTGTGTGTCTTTCTGTCAGTCTGTCTGTCTGAATGTCAGTCTGTCTGTGCCTTTCTGTCAGTCAGTCTGTCTGAATGCCTGTCTGTCTGAATGTCAGTCTGTCTGTGACTTTCTGTGTCTGTTTGAGTCTGTGTGTCTGTCTGTTTGACAGTGCGTCAGTTTTTCCCTAGCAGTGCGTCACTCTGAAGTGTCCACTGGATGAAGACGACACATTGTGACAGACCCTTGTCCCCAGAGCCTGAGGCTCTGCACGACGTTGACAACACGGAGACATGGCAACCAAACACACACACATTGTCTAACGTCCCAAAGTGGATTACATCGGGAGACCCAAGTCGGAGTGGCGGTGGTCACAGGCATTAATGAGCTTCTAATGAATGAGTCACAGTCACAATAACAAAGACAGCTTGGACACTTACAGACTGATCCAGCATGCAGCGCACATGCACGATGCCCAGATGGACGCAGGGAGAAACAGACAGAGAAGGAGAGAGGAAGAGAGAGTGGCCAGCCACACAGCAGAACAGAGAGTGGACAGCCACACAGCAGAACAGAGACAAGAAACAAGCATGTAAATTAAACAGGGGTGGATGTCCGTGAACGATGACAGGTGCACAAACAAAACCAAACTGTTCTACGAATGACATGAAGGCCCAGACAGTGTGCCTGTGTGGTCCCTGTGCCCGTGTGGTCCCTGTGCCCGTGTGGTCCTTGTGCCCGTGCGGTCCCTGTGCCCGTGCGGTCCCTGTGCCCGTGCGGTCCCTGTGCCCGTGCGGTCCCTGTGCCCGTGCGGTCCCTGTGCC
>JACXGK010014946.1:0-11083 GCA_016801125.1 Novumbra hubbsi | reverse complement strand
GTGTCTGTGCCTGAATGTGAATGTGGGCCTGAGTGTCTGTGCCTGAATGTGAATGTGGGCCTGAGTGTCTGTGCCTGAATGTGAATGTGGGCCTGAGTGTCTGTGCCTGAATGTGAATGTGGGCCTGAGTGTCTGTGCCTGAACTTAAGACCAGCGAGTCTGTGTTTGAAGTGACGTCACCAAATCCCCACAGTCAGTAAAATGTAACGATCTTCTGCTCTGGTTTCACAATGAAGATGGTAACAACATTTGCCGGTTTGTGTTATTCTTTCTACTGAGACCCTGCAGCCAGCCAGTCACTCAGAGAGGATGATGCAGTGTGTGTTTGCCCTGATTCGGTTTGGCGGAGGAAGGAATTCAATAAAGATTATGAAGAAGCGCTAGGCAACACCTCATAGGACTCACCCTGTGGCACAGCCAATCAGAGGCGGAAGAACGCGGGAAGAGAAGTGATTACCGTCGTTAACTTCCACAAGAACTATTGCATCTCACTGGCATTTTACTAATGATTTCTGCTTTTGGGAACAATAAAATAGTACCAATTATCGGTGTGCCTCACAGCAATAAGGCAGAAACACCGCCCCTCCCATCACCACCGGTGCCCCACCTCCTTTAGCATCGCATCATCAAGAGGAGGAAAACCCGCTGAGATCGAACGTTCAACAAGCACAGGCTGCTAACATGTGAGAATGTTTCTGAGGAAACTAGATATTTGGCTTCAGCTTGGCCTCAGATTTGATTGGTCCGCGTCGCCTAGGGGCTGCGTGGAGATCAGACAGTCGTGGTAAAAGAAAGAACGGGGGTTTTGTCAGTTTGAACAGCCATCAGACAAGCCACAAGAACACAACAACAGCTGTATAGACGTAGCCACTCCGCAGCGTATGAGCTGTGGTGCAAGGGAAGAAGAAAAGGAGAAAGGAGACAAGGAGGAAGGAGGGAGGAGATAGATGAGCAAAACGCTGACTGTCTGTCTGTTTGACCTTTTCTGTTTTTACATGACTGTCTGTTTTCAGTGTGTGCATGTATTGAGTGTGTGTTTGAGCGAGAGATATATTAATGATTGATTAGGATTGTGCCTGTGCATAAATATCAAGGACGCATTAGTGCTCTGTACTGAATGCCATTAATATCGGTCTCCCATCGCTTGTCAGAGATCTTGTGTATGCAGTCTCATGAATGCTATTTTATTCTGGGCTGTAATAAGTAGTCTTCCTCCGCTCTCGTTCACTCTCAGAACAAAGTTGTCCTCAAATATCCTGGTTACCATTCAACCAAGAGACACTTAAAAAGTAAAATGAGTGGTGTTGAAATTGACTTTCAGCTAATGTGTTTGGTCAGGGAAGAGCTCTTTGACAGGGTGGTCTTCTCTCAAATTAAATGTTTGGAGCCATCAAGTTCTGACATCCATTTTCAAGAGTTAAAATAGAACACGGGCAAGATGAACTAAAGCAGAGACCTTAAAGAGGGAACAACTCTCTCAGTGTTGCATTTGTTTTAAACCTTTAAAAGGGAACAACTCTCTCAGTGTAGTGCATTTGTTTTAAGACCTTTAAGAGGGAACAACTCTCTCAGTGTTGCATTTGTTTTAAGACCTTTAAGAGGTAACAACTCTCTCAGTGTTGCATTTGTTTTAAGACCTTTAAGAGGGAACAACTCTCTCAGTGTTGCATTTGTTTTAAGACTTTTAAGAGAGAACAACTCTCTCAGTGTTGCATTTGTTTTAAGAGCTTTAAGAGGGAACAACTCTCTCAGTTTAGTGCATTTGTTTTAAGACCTTAAAGAGGGAACAACTCTCTCAGTGTTGCATTGGTTTTAAACCTTTAAAAGGGAACAACTCTCTCAGTGTTGCATTTGTTTTAAGAGCTTTAAGAGGGAACAACTCTCTCAGTGTAGTGCATTTGTTTTAAGACCTTTAAGAGGGAACAACTCTCTCAGTGTAGTGCATTTGTTTTTGACAACACAGCAAAGAATACACTGCTGTTTCTCTGCTGACAGAAACAGAACAAAAGACTGATAGGAACTGGAAAAACACTTTCTCAGAAACTTGTGCGCTAGTTCCGGAAGCTTTGCAGCCAGATATAGCTGGTGAAAACCCATCTTCCGGGACACTTTTGCGGATTGCTGACAGCTTTGAAGAAGGGGTTTCAAAAAGCTCCTCTGTCTTCTCTTTCATCTCTCGTGGCCCGTGCTCTATACTCTGCAGGTGGTTTCCCCTTGAGAGCTCTCTGTGTCTCTCGATCATTCTCTATCTCACTCAATTTTCAAATGACGTTATTGCGATGACGTAATAATGTATGTAAGATAACATCTATGCACAAACGTTGCAAACAACATGAAGCAACAACATATATCAGAAGAACAACCGAACACATAAAAGACGAACACATGACATAATGATGCCAAATGACAATGTCATGACATTTGTGGTCTGTCAGGCAGTGTGACTCCAACATTATGTGCTGCCTTTACACAGAGGTATGTCTCCTCCCCCAAGATGATCGCTATGGTCACATCAGACACCTTTTTGAAACCTTTGAAAATGCTCTAAAATGTGGATGAATTAATCTTATTGTTTTATATTTTTCAAATGTTGTCAGGAAACGCTGTCTCTACTCTCCTACAAAATTTTTCACTTTTACTTGATTCACTGCAGAGGCAATCCAGAAGAGCGTGCTGGGAAACATTGATTTATAGGTCACCAGAAAATAATGTAAACATAACAGGCTACTGCATCCTCTCTGTCTCACACATTCTCTGTTTGTCCCTTCTCTGTCTTTCAGAATGTGAAGCTGGATACATCAAAATATGGATACTTTTAAATATGGATACATTTAAATATGGATACATGTGAAGCTGGATAGATGTGAAGCTGGATACATTTGAAGCTGGATATTTGTGAAGCTGGATATATGTGAAGCTGGATGCATTTGAAGCTGGATATATGTGAAGCTGGATATATGTGAAGCTGGATGCATTTGAAGCTGGATATATGTGAAGCTGGATATATGTGAAGCTGGATATATGTGAAGCTGGATGCATTTGAAGCTGGATATATGTGAAGCTGGATATATGTGAAGCTGGATATTTGTGAAGCTGGATATATGTGAAGCTGGATGCATTTGAAGCTGGATATATGTGAAGCTGGATATATGTGAAGCTGAATAGATGTGAAGCTGGATATATGTGAAGCTGGATATATGTGAAGCTGGATAGATGTGACCAATACAGATATTATGTCATCTGTGTTCAAAAAAGGTTTTCTGAGGTTTTGTTTTGTTGTACGTGATTCATGCTCATTTACTTTGGATCTCCAGTGCCACAATGGATTTTTCTCAAGGTTGAAAATGTTAAACCTTTGGTTTATTTATCAGATGATAATCCTTGGTGGATATTAAGGAGTGTTGGTCTCATGTAATGCTGTTATAGACTTATGTGACTATATGCTGTTATAGACTTATGTGACTATATGCTGTTATAGACTTATGTGACTATATGCTGTTATAGACTTATGTGACTATATGCTGTTATAGACTTATGTGACTAACAGAGATGCTAGGCGCTCTTGTAGACACCCAGGCGTCCCCCTCACGCTAGTTAGCAATGGCTTAATGCAGAGGCGTGGCTACCATTGGTATGTATTTGTTTTTGGAAAGTTGGAGTAAATACATGTGGAATAGGCTGTGTGTCTGGGTGCCGGTGTCAGTAAAGATGGGATGTGTGGATGACATCCATGTATTCATCCCTGCAGGCTCAGTGTAAACAGCTTGTCAGGACATTTTGTAATGAACTCCCACAGATCCTTCTGTCCCTTCATGTTCTAGAGCTCCGCTCTCAGGTGATCAACCTGATAATGTATCTCACTTCTCTGCATTGTAGGTCTCAGGTGATCAACCTGATAATGTATCTCACTTCTCTGCATTGTAGGTCTTAGGTGATCAACCTGATAATGTAGCTCACTTCTCTGCATTGTAGGTCTTAGGTGATCAACATGATAATGTAGCTCACTTCTCTGCATTGTAGGTCTCAGGTGATCAACCTGATAATGTAGCTCACTTCTCTGCATTGTAGGTCTTAGGTGATCAACCTGATAATGTAGCTCACTTCTCTGCATTGTAGGTCTTAGGTGATCAACCTGATAATGTAGCTCACTCCTCTGCATCGTAGGTCTTAGATGATCAACCTGATAATGTATCTCACTTCTCTGCATTGTAGGTCTTAGGTGATCAACCTGATAATGTAGCTCACTTCTCTGCATTGTAGGTCTTAGATGATCAACCTGATAATGTATCTCACTTCTCTGCATTGTAGGTCTTAGATGATCAACCTGATAATGTAGCTCACTCCTCTGCATCGTAGGTCTTAGATGATCAACCTGATAATATAGCTGACTTCTCTGCATCGTATCTCTGCTTTTTGTTGATCAACCAGATAATGTAGCTCACCTCTCTGCATTGTATCTCTGCTCTTAGTTGATCAACCAGATAATGTATATCGCTTCTCTGCATTCTCTGATCTTAAAATTGAATGGCCGAAAAAAACAATCTGCGATGATTGCAACTGTGTAAAGATTGCCTAAAGAATTCACACAAGCACTCAATGTGATCCATACTTTTGCACAACATACTACATCTTTAAGACATTCAAGTTACACACACACAAATATATACCTTCTCTACTTTTATTAAAGTAAAGCTTGTACTGAAACATTTTGTTGATTCCACGTATCCTGGGTTGTATCAGTGTAACATTTTTTATCAATTTACCGATTATTTACCAATAAATGGATAACATGTATTAAATCATTTGTTGATCGCCGTATCAAGCCCCAGGAACAGCAGAATGAGAATTGTACACATGTGACAAACTCCCTGGTGCCTTATTGGAAGTAAACAGTTTCTCTGTTTACAAATGTTTACACTTTTTAACCAAAGTACTTCCCGTGTTTCAGGGCACCCATTCATTGGAACAGAAACTGACCCTATCAGGCCCAGGGAATCTTCTCTGATGTTGAAATCATGTGTAAAAATACCATCAACCTCCAAGTCCTTCAGGGACCCCATCCTGAAACAGCATCCGGTTGGCAATTCTTACAACCTGTCAGAGAAACACCAAATACCCACAGAAGAGTAAACATTTTGATTTAGTTCCAAAAGCATAATTTTCTACTTTCCTCCAGACATAATTAATCATATTCTTGGTGGTCCGTTTGATGAACCATTTGGCGTTAAAACAGTCGTCATGCAAATGTATGCAGTACTAATGATTATTACCCTACAGTATAATAAAGTACTATGATAATTACCCTACAGTATACTAAAGTACTATGATTATTACCCTACAGTATACTAAAGTACTAATGATTATTACCCTACAGTATACTAAAGTACTAATGATTATTACCCTACAGTATACTAAAGTACTAATGATTATTATCCTACAGTATACTAAAGTACTCATAATTATTACCCTACAGTATACTGAAGGACTAATGATTATTACCCTACAGTATACTAAAGTACTACTGATTATTATCCTACAGCATACTAAAGTACTAATGATTATTACCCTACCGTATACTAAAGTACTAATGATTATTACCCTACAGTATACTAAAGTACTAATGATTATTATCCTACAGTACTTATGATCATTTTCATACATTACAGTACTATTGATTATTATCCTACAGTATACTAAAGTACTAATGATTATTATCCTACAGTATACTACAGTACTTATGATAATTTTCATACATTACAGTACTAATGATTATTATCCTACATTACACTACAGTACTCTTGATTATTATCCTACATTATACTACAGTACTTCTTGACCCCTCATCTTCAAACGGCTGCTTCATCCCCCTATACTCTTCCTTCCTTGTCACTAGTCTTCCTCTCTGGGCGGGTGGTTGGAGGTTTCCAACTTGCTGAAACGTTTCCTGCTGCTCTGCCCAAGCGGGTCCCCTGCTGCTCCCAAACCTGCCGTGCCTCTGTGAAAGCAGGTGGGGACGCCTTTCATCCAATGAACGGGCAGGACACCATCAGGACACCGTCCGCCATCTCATCAGGACTCCATCAGGACACCATCAGGACACCATCCTCCTTCCCATCAGGACACCATCAGGACACCATCCTCCTTCCCATCAGGACACCATCAGGACACCATCCGCCATCTCATCAGGACACCATCAGGACACCATCCTCCTTCCCATCAGGACACCATCCGCCTTCCCATCAGGACACCATCCTCCTTCCCATCAAGACACCATCCTCCTTCCCATCAGGACACCACCCGCCTTCCTATCAGGACACCATCCGCTGTCTTATCAGGACACCATCCTCCTTCCCATCAGGACACCATCAGGACACCATCCTCCTTCCCATTAGGACACCATCCGCTGCCTTATCAGGACACCACCCGCCTTCCCATCAGGACACCATCCGCTGTCTTATCAGGACACCACCCGCCTTCCCATCAGGACACCATCAGGACACCATCAGGACACCATCCTCCTTCCCATCAGGACACCACCCGCCTTCCCATCAGGACACCATCAGGACACCACCCGCCTTCCCATCAGGACACCACCCACCGCCTCATCCCCAGATGTTGGTGTGTTGTAGTGCATACAGGTGGGTGAGGAACTTTAGGAGTTGCTGTAATGTAATTCAAACAAGCTGATTTTTGGTTTGAGTTTGAATCTAGCCCTCAATCGATTGGTGATTTTGGTTTCCATTGACCGTTGTAACGTCATTTTGTTCTTAACGCATCACACAATGTACACTTATATATTTTGTTCATTGAGATCCGTTGTATGAAGTGTCCCCTAATGTTTTGAGCAGTGTATATCCTCTGTACTACATTGTCCTCTAATGTTTTGAGCAGTGTATATACCTTGTACTACATTGTCCTCTAATGTTTTGAGCAGTGTATATACCGTGTACTACATTGTCCTCTAATGTTTTGAGCAGTGTATATCCTCTGTACTACATTGTCCTCTAATGTTTTGAGCAGTGTATATACCGTGTACTACATTGTCCTCTAATGTTTTGAGCAGTGTATATACTGTTTACTAAATTGTCCTCTAATGTTTTGAGCAGTGTATATACAGTGTACTACATTGTCCTCTAATGTTTTGAGCAGTGTATATACCGTGTACTACATTGTCCTCTAATGTTTTTTAGCAGTGTATATACCGTGTACTACATTGTCCTCTAATGTTTTCAGCAGTGTATATACTGTTTACTAAATTGTCCGCTAATGTTTTGAGCAGTGTATATACAGTGTACTACATTGTCCTCTAATGTTTTGAGCAGTGTATATCCTGTGTACTACATTGTTCTATAATGTTTTGAGCAGTGTATATACTGTGTACTACATTGTCCTCTAATGTTTTGAGCAGTGTATATACTGTGTACTACATTGTGTGTCCCTCTTTCACTTTTTTCTTTCCTGTCTTTCT
Organism: Novumbra hubbsi; assembly: GCA_016801125.1. NCBI lineage: Eukaryota > Metazoa > Chordata > Actinopteri > Esociformes > Umbridae > Novumbra > Novumbra hubbsi. The sequence continues at coordinate 3,615 of JACXGK010014946.1, read as the reverse complement.
CCCTCTTTCTCTATTCCCCGGTTTGGGTTACCTCCCACGCAGTTAGGGTTAGGCCCCACGCAGTTAGGGTTAGGCCCCACGCAGTTAGGGTTAGGCCCCACGCAGTTAGGGTTAGGCCCCAGGCAGTTTGGGTTAGGCCCCAGGCCAGGCAGTTAGGGTTAGGGTTAGGCCCCAGGCAGTTAGGGTTAGGCCCCAGGCAGTTAGGGTTAGGCCCCAGGCCAGGCAGTTAGGGTTAGGGTTAGGCCCCAGGCAGTTAGGGTTAGGCCCCAGGCAGTTAGGGTTAGGGTTAGGCCCCAGGCAGTTAGGGTTAGGCCCCAGGCAGTTAAGGTTGGGCCCCAGGCCAGGCAGTTAGGGTTAGGGTTAGGCCCCAGGCAGTTAGGGTTAGGCCCCAGGCAGTTAGGGTTGGGCCCCAGGCCAGGCAGTTAGGGTTAGGGTTAGGCCCCAGGCAGTTAAGATTGGGCCCCAGGCCAGGCAGTTGTAGTCACATGTTAATGAATAGAACAGGAGTGGATGCAGTTGATGTGGCCATTCCGTGAACTGATCATCAGGTGTGTGTGTGTGAGACAACAGGTGCAGAGCAGCTCATTGACACACAACAGCCTGTGATGTGATGTGATCTGTCAACACAGGTGATTTCCATTTCCATTTTGTAAAGCAGCACACACGCACACACGTTGGCCGTTTTCACACATTGGCTCAGGGGAATGTTTTCTCTCGGTTTTGTGACAGTTTGATTATACAGCCAATGTCTCTTCTGTAGATAACGGTAACTTTGACTCTCGGCTGGTTAGTCCTTTGACTGATAAATCAGTCCGGGGAGCTAACAGTGGAAACATCTGATCTCAGACGTGATGTGGAAACATCTGCCACATCACCGCACAGTGAAACGTCTCACAAGCAAAAACAAAGACCCAACGGAACGGCTGCTCACAGAGACAACATCCTGAATGCATTGTGATACCTGAGTCGTCAAGAAGCATCAAGCACCAGAGCAATTCACCCAGAGCCAGCCTGTGACACGTCACACGATCCCTAAACAACTTAACAGCTCCAACAAAAGCTTGGTTGTGTGCTAATCTTTATATTAGCGCCATCGGCACACAAGGGCCAGACACCAGCAGTAACAGTGAGCATTGTTCTCCAAAATGGCCGTAGAACAAATTAGATGGGTGGGGGGGGGGCAAAAACGTGATTTTCCTCAGAGAGAGAAAATGTTCACCGCAGAGTCCAAAAATAACTAAGAACAAAGAGGAAAAAATGAGCAAGTTTTGAACACAGGCTAGCAGGGCTTGGCAGCCCATACGGGTGAGATGGAGGGGGGGAGTTGAAGCGAGAGAACGAGAAAGTGAGAGAGATAGAGAGAGCGTCCACACATCTGTCCACACAGCACGGGTTCCAGAGACCCACCACAGATCAGGCTTAACCTTCTCCCTAGCCACCTGCTCATTTCCATGCCTCCCCTCCACCACCAAGACACCACCTAAATATAACACTCCTTCCTCTCCCCCTCTCCTACGCCTTCCTTCACTCGTTCTTTTTGTTCACTTATTCTGTATTTCCCGGCCTCTTTGTCTATCCGTCGCTCTCTCCACGTTTCTTTACTTCGTTATCCACGTTTCTTTCCTTCGCTCTCTCCATGTTTCTTTCCTTCGCTCTCTCCACGTTTCTTTCCTTCGCTCTCTCCACGTTTCTTTCCTTCGCTCTCCAGAATTCTTTCCTTCGCCCTCTCCACCTTTCTTTCCTTTGCCGTCTCCACGTTTCTTTCCTTCGCTCTCTCCACGTTTCTTTCCTTCGCTCTCTCCACGTTTCTTTCCTTCGCTCTCTCCACATATCTTTTTGTCGCTCTCTCCACATTTCTTTCCGTTGCTCTCTCCACGTTTCTTTCGGTCGCTCTCTCCACGTTTCTTTCCTTCGCTCTCTCCACGTTTCTTTCCTTCGCTCTCTCCACGTTTCTTTCCTTCGCTCTCTCCACGTTTCATTTCCATCGCTCTCTCCAAGTTTCTTTGCCTCTCGAGTCTCCATCCCATTTCTTTCTCTCTGGTTGATGCCTTTGGGACCTAGTCGTCGTCCCGGCTGTAATCTACCATCTGATTGAGCTTCCACTGACTGTTCATGTTTACACCACGGAGAGTCACTGCCAACTTTGTTGGAGGCTGAAAAAAAAGAGTTTTGATGAATTGTCTTGGAAAGTGTATCACCCTTCCTGCAGACATCCCACAGTGCCTCTCCTGCTATCAGGACCGTTTCTCAACCACTTTCTTTGTAATTTGAGTGCTATCGCTTGTGGCATCAGTCACACCTTCCATACACGTTTATATTGCTACCCATCACCTCGAAAGAAATTGGAGAAAATGGCAATATCACATTGAGGTATGTGAGTGTGCCCTTGAAAATCTAGTATAGAAATAGCAGATTTGAAATGGCTAGATCTAAACCCAGCACAATCACAGCTGGACAGTGTAGTTGTGTACAAAAGCGAGAAAACAATTAGTCTTTATGTGGCACGTTTCTTTGAAACACGAACACAAAGGATGCCTACTAAACGTTCTCGCAAATCAACGTGGGATCAATTATTTTTCAGAACCTAAACAAATACTCTGCAGTGTTCTAAATTTGAATAAAAAAGAAATCTAAACAACGTTGGTGTTTTTTAATATTGTGCAAATGGCTCCACAGTGCTTTTCCTCCCGTAGGAGGCCTTGTTGACTTGCGTTCTGCCCTCCTGGTTCCTTCACAAATCCACACACATTCGTTCCTTTTGACTCTTTAATTGCTTTCGCACTGAGCCCAGATGATGATCAGGACGAGTCTGTGACAACATCTCCATTTCTCTCCCTCATGAATGCTTCCAATTTCAATTCTCCCCACTGAATCATCTCCCCATGTTCTCACTCTGTGGTTACTAATATGAAATGGTATTTTCTGTAAATCTACCAACCTCAGCATCTGACGGTGCTTCCCTCAGTAATCCATGTGCAGTGTTATCATAAAGACTGAGACCTTTGCCTTGAAGGAGACACTTTAAGGGGCCATAGTTTAGGTATATCAGACACAATAACTCTATAACTGGTTTATAGAGCCTATTTAGACTAAAACACTTACATTAAAATTCCATTTACATAATATGTAGATGACATGTTCAAGGCAAACAGGGGAATTCTTACTCTTTGCCCCTGAACTTGAATACAAAACTCTCTATGTTGTTTACCTGATGACAGTTTACTGTGCATTGTGTAATTTGTTGAGAACAAAATTAGGTAAACCAAAATCACCAACTTGTCATCCAGGAACTTCCTATACTCTGGCCATTTGGAGACGAGCATTGTCCAGAACCAGGAGGAACCCAGGGCCCACGTGAGGTCTGATGATGGGCGCGAGGTCTGACTAGCATTTTATCCATGTACCTAACAGCATTCAGGGTACAGTTGTCTAGCACGCGGAAGTCTGTGTGACCCTCCAAGGATCTGCCTCCCCAGACCACCACTGACCCACCGCCAGACCACCACTGACCCACCGCCAGACCACCACTGACCCACCGCCAGACCACCACTGACCCACCGCCAGACCACCACTGACCCACCGCCAGACCACCACTGACCCACCGCCAGACCACCA
>JACXGK010014945.1:0-10971 GCA_016801125.1 Novumbra hubbsi | reverse complement strand
GTAGTGTGTGGTATAGTTGGGAGTGTGTGGCTTTGCTGGTAGTGTGTGGTATAGTTGGTTGTGTGTGGCTTAGTTGGTAGTGTGTGGCTTAATAGGTAGTGTGTATCTTAATTGGTAGTGTGTGGCTTAGTTGGTAGTGTGTGGCTTAGCTGATAGTGTGTGGCTTTGTTGGAAGTGTGTGACTTAGTTGGTAGTGTGTGGTATAGTTGGTAGCGTGTGGTATAGTTGGTAGTGTGTGGCTTAGTTGGTAGTGTGTGGCTTTGCTGGTAGTGTGTGGCTTTGCTGGTAGTGTGTGGTATAGTTGTTAGTGTGTGACTTAGTTGGTAGTGTGTGGCTTTGCTGGTAGTGTGTGGTATAGTTGGTAGTGTGTGGCTTCTACACCTTCTTCCTCGCATCTCTGTCTCTTTTCCCCCGCCTGGCCATTCCCTTCTTCTCTTAAGGACCCATAGTTTACATAACAACTTGATGTCCTCTAAGAGGTCTTCTCTGTTACACCATCTTAACCCCCCCCCCAAAATTGTCTCATTCTGACTCATTCTTTTAGGTCTATTTTTATCTCTTTCCCTCTCTGCATCTCTCTCCTTCTTTCTCTCTCGTTCCCACTTTCTTGTATTCAATGCTTGTATGCACATTATTAGTGTATGTATACAAAAACAGTTGCAAAGAGAGAACTGAAGAGAGCTGGACGCATCAGCAACATCATAGTAGGGAAACAGTTCATTTTTTCTCTTTCCTCTGTGTCGTGTTCTCTGTCATTCCCCCTTCTGCTATTCTGTATCAGTCTCTTCAGTTCCGTGACATTGAGGCCTAATCAGCATGGGTGTGTGTGTATGTGGGTGTGTGTGTATGTGTGTGTGTGTGTGTGTGTGTGTGTGTGGGCAGGTAAGCTTCAGGTGCAATTCTATTCACATGTTTGCTTGGTGCACTATGCATCAACTGATGGACAGAATAAACATGTAGCTTTGCTGTCCAAGAAATAACACGATAAAAGTATATTCATTATGTTACATTCTATGGTTATCTCATATTACTGTAATCCTCCAGAATAACATTATGGAAAGCTAATATGCTGATTCAGGCAGTCTCTTCGAGCCATGGTGAGACATAACATTGTTTTTGGAAATGACTGACAGAACACAGAGTTTGGAATCCTTCAGCGTAAAAACGAGAATGGGTGTCTGCTTTTTGTTTTGTAATCAAAGTGGTTGAACATCCATCATGTTGGAGCTAAAGGGTCACAGTAGCAAATATGTTCCTTATTAGGAGGTGGAGCTGTGAAAAGGTTTTTAATACTCACTGGCCTGATTTGAACTGTTATGAACTGTCAGATTATTATATTCAATGTCTGATTTCTATGCATATACAGTGGGGAGAACAAGTATTTGATAGACTGCCGATTTTGCAGGTTTTCCTACTTACAAAGCATGTAGAGGTCTGTAATTGTTATCATAGGTACACTTCAACTGTGAGGGGCGGAATCAATCCAGAAAATCACATTGTATGATTTTTAAGTAATTAATTTGCATTTTATTGCATGACATAAGTATTTGATACATCAGAAGAGCAAAACTTAATATTTGGTACAGAAACCTTTGTTTGCAATTACAGAGATCATACATTTCCCTTAATTCTTGACCAGGTTTGCACGAACTGCAGCAGGGATTTTGGCCCACTCCTCCATACAGACCTTCTCCAGAAACTTCAGGTTTTGGGGCTGTCGCTGGGCAATACGGACTTTCAGCTCCCTCCAAAGATATTCTATTGGGTTCAGGTCTGGAGACTGGCTAGGCCACTCCAGGACCTTGAAATGCTTCTTACGGAGCCCTGGCTGTGTATTTCGGGTTGTTGTCATGCTGGAAGACCCAGCCACGACCCATCTTTAATGCTCTTACTGAGGGAAGGAGGTTGTTGGCCAAGATCTCGCGATACATGGTCCCATCCATCCTCCCCTCAATGTGGTGCAGTCGTCCTGTCCCCTTTGCAGAAAAGCATCCCCAAAGAATGATGTTTCCACCGCCATACTTCACAGTTGGGATGGTGTTCTTGGGGTTGTACTTATAATTCTTCTTCCTCCAAACACTGCGAGTGGAGTTTAGACCAAAAAGCTCTATTTTTGTCTCATCAGACTACATGACCTTCTCCTAATCCTCCTCTGGATCATACAGATGGTCATTGGCAAACTTCAGACGGGCCTGGACATGCGCTAGCTTGAGCAGGGGGACCTTGCCTGCGCTGCAGGATTTTAATTTATGACGGCGTAGTGTGTTAATAATGGTTTTCTTTGAGACTGTGGTCCCAGCTCTCTTCAGGTCATTGACCAGGTCCTGCCGTGTAGTTCTGGGCTGCTTCCTCACCTTCCTCATGATCATTGATGCCCCACAAGGTGAGATCTTGCATGGAGCCCCAGACGAGGGTGATTGATCGTCATCTTGAACTTCTCCTGTTTTCTAATATTTACGCCAACAGTTGTTGCCTTCTCACCAAGCTGCTTGCCAATTGTCCTGTAGCCCATCCCAGCCTTGTGCAGGTCTACAATTTTATCCCTGATGTCCTTACACAGCTCTCTGGTCTTGGCCATTGTGGAGAGGTTTGAGTCTGTTAGATTGAGTGTGTGGACAGGTGTCTTTTCTACAGATAACGAGTTCAAACAGGTGCAGTTAATACAGGTAATGAGTGGAGAACAGGAGGGCTTCTTAAAGAAAAATGAACAGGTCTGTGAGAGACGGATTTCTTACTGGTTGGTAGGTGATAAAATAAATAAATAAAATAAATAAAAATTACAGATCTCTACATGCTTTGTAAGTAGGAAAACCTGCAAAATTGGCAGTATTTTAAATACTTGTTCTCCCCACTGTATGTGCCAAAGTATGACTACTTTTATGTATTTTTATTAGTCTGCAAATGCTTGCGTTGAAAGAGTGTAGTAAATAGATGCCAAATATCAAGTTATATATAATTTGGTACTTTAGGAGTAGCATTTTAAGTGTTTTCTATAAATACCAATTGGCCATGATGGTGGACCGAACCGGTCTCAATGGAAGGTATGTTTCTATGAGTAGGTGGACCAATGCAGAACCAGCCCTGGGCATAATCGACATGACAGTTGCTTAGGGCCCCCAACCGCAAGAAAAGAAGCGGCCCCCAATTTTGCTTTGCTCAGGGACCCTAAAAGGCTAGGGAGGCACTGGACCTAAGTACCAACGTACAAGAACCTAGGTCACATTGGAAGCATACCCAAAGTTGGCCACTTTTTCACAATTCACTACTATCATGACCAGAAACCAGCATTTCCTTCTTGTCCACCTTCCAGCTATCTTGCTGCTTTTGTACATATAACCCTTTGTCCTGTTCTCACTTTAGATACTTGTATGCCAGTGTTTCTCAACCCTGCCCCCCCCCCGCCCTGCATGTTTTAGATTTCTCCCTGCTCTTCACTTTAATCAGACACTGCCCACCTGGCTTCATCATTGTCTCCACAGTCACTAGGCTTTGTCTTCAAGCTTGTCTGGACTAAATGGCAACCCCCCACAACTGGAAAATCTAGGCTGCTCCTTCCTACAAACTGGCATTACGTGCCCACATTTCTGGCAATAAAAACACTGCAGTGGAAACTTTTTTTAATTTTGCAATCCATTCCAACTCTATCTACTTCAAACTTTAACACACTCCAGTTATATTATTCCCCAACTTTAATCCATTCTAGCTCTATCTTCTCCAAACTTTAATCTATTACTGCTCTATCTTCTCCAAATTGTAAGCCATTCCAGCTCTTACTTTTTTAAATTGCTCTTCCCTCTATGGACAGCAGAGTTGCAGCTGGAATGTTCAGGTTATCCATTCCAGCTCTATCTTTTCCTTACTTGAATCCATTCCAGCTCTTTCTTCTCCTAACTTTAATCCATTCCATCTTTTTCTTCTCGCCGATGGACCGAAATAATTTGCATATATTCTATTGCAAAGATTTAAATAATTCCAAGACATTTATTGTCATGCCCTTGGCATGGCCCTGCTGATATATTCATACTGAACATAATCAAGGTGTACAAGATAGTTGTATGATAACAAAATTCCAGAGAGGTATGGTTGCAACCAAGTTTAATTTGTTTCAGAAATTCTACATTGCTACATTTCAAAATAACTACATTTAGCATTTGGAATTTGCGAAATACTTAATAATTGCTATTATTACACCGGTTTCCAACTGAATTAGAACTGTAAATGTGATGTTATGTGATGACATACCTGCAGTATTTTGTATAATAGAACACATTTGAGCCAATTAGGATTCATCGCATAACCTTTTACCATCTAGGTGTGAATGTCAAGCCATAATACATGCATAATGAGAACTAATTTCCAACTGGATGAGTAACATTCTTTTGGTTGATTGTTCATGTCAGTTGTGTCAATTGGGTTCTGTTTCTCATCTCATCATTATTTACCTTTTCCCTGTTTGTATCCAGTATCAAGTATCAAGTTTCCAGAGATTGTTGCAGTCTTGTTTTTCATTGCTATTTTTCATTGACGTTATGGGCAGTTCTGTGTGTCTTCCTCTGTTGAGCTCTTTTATTATTATATGTCTTATAATGAGGCAGTTGGTCCACCTCTGCTTTTTAGAGACACAGCCATGCTATGGCCTTCAGAGGGTCGATTCTTGTGTGTCTTCGCGTTGCTCCTGCTGCCTCTGTTTAGTTGTATGCAGGTCACACGCTTTTGCATTTGGGATATTCTGATGCATTCAATCAAGCAGCCATAAGGTAATTCTTTCATTTTCTGTGTATATATTTGCTATATATGTATGCTGACCAGATGTGTTCATGGGTGTGTACGTAAAAGATGAACCTATGTTAGGGGGACACTGCCTGGACGACAGGGCCACGTTTATTGGCTGAAGCGCTCATTCTCTTGACGGAACGGCAGAATATCAAATGCTACCAACGAGTGGGCAGTGCTGACATTCACGTTCATCAATGGTCTGAATCGGCCAATGAGGAAAGAATATGAAGTTGTAGCCTACCTGGAATTCTTATGTTATATTCCTACTAGATGCCATTATAAGGATTTCATGTCAGGCAATGATCCAAATGTGTGGGTCAAGTAAACCATTCTCAATTTTCTGCCAAGGTGAGAGGTTACAGTGATAAAAGGGAAATTCTCCAGATAAAACAAGTGTTGTTTACTGAAACAATTGTTATCTGATTCAGTGGGAGAAATAAACGTAATTTCTTTAACCCCGTTGAATGACAACGAGATATCACACTAATTAATCTAATCCTTGGAGGACAACCTGATCTGTATGCTAGAGTGATGCTTGGATCGATCCTCCACTATAATACTGACATATTGGATCCTTCGCTCTACACTGTTGAGAGGAGGATGTGATGGTTTACAGCATCGAAGGTGGTTGACATCTTTGAGGATGAGAACAGATGAGAGTCAGCTTTGGCTGTGCAAGGAGCCTCTGTGACAGAGGCGAGAGGTCTTGGTTGAGTGACCCATCTTAAAGCTTCACTGGTTAAAGTTGGGAAGATCATTCAGAGAGAGCAAACAGGAGAGCTGGTTAGAGAAAGCCTACTCAAGTGTTTTGGAAAGGAAAGACAGAAGGAATTCCAGTCTGTGCCAAGTCATGGCTTTTAGAGGGAAGAGACAGGACTGCATGATTTTAAAAGGTACTTTTTGTTTTAGCTATCTAACTTCTAGCTCAAAGTATCAGTAAAACATAATTTTGAAGAACCCCTTTCTTCATCCTTATTGGGAACAGTTAATGCCAATCGGATTGTTTTTTTTTTCACAAGGTCTGTACTTACCAGAGAATGCCCCTACCATAATCTATTCATAAAGAACTCGACTCTCTTAAAGCACCTTTGCGCTTGGGATTTACAACGACGGTAGCTTAGCACCTCTCTCCCATGATTCCTGATTAGCTACCGATTAGCGTTCCTTTTCCTTTTTTATTGTCTCAGAGGTTGCGATTAGTTTTGCGACATGTTTTACTATCTGGCCTTGGAGATCCGTGTTGTTGTGTTTCTGCTCAATAACATACCTGCATATGCTGTCTTGGAATGGATTGTGAGATGACCACCCTTTCTCCATTAGTGAAAAGTTATTATGACTTCCGTTTTGCTGTGATAAGTCACTTTATAGTATTTTGTTTTATTCTTCACACCATCCTGTGCACATTTTGAACTCATACCAATGTCCTTTTTGTGTCCTAATAGCAAAGAACCCTTTTTTTGCCCGCATCCAAATTAGACAACAGTTTTCATTACTGTTTGGAGGACTTTGCCTCTTCTGAGGGGAAAAATATATCCTTCAGTGAAAACATTCGAAAGTAAAATGTTTTAACATTAAATATTTATTTACAGACTACTCTACTCCAAGAGTCGAGATTTTCCCTTACATTTGTCTCCTGTGTCAATCCTGAGAAGACTCTTTTCCCGGGTTGTGATCATGGCTCTACCTTAATGGGTAGAAGTGCACAACAGCACTGAACTTATAAATAGAGGTTTCATTTCTGGCCACGTGATGCCAGTTGACGTGTTGACGTGTTGACTTAGTGACCTCACAGACAGTGCACGGCAGGTAGGGAGGCCCAGTCAGTATTGTTCAGTGCTAGTGCATGTGAGGTTTACACAGACAGTCGTTTTTCAGAAGCCATGCTGTCATCGTTGTCCGTCCCAGTGGAAAATGTAGCCTGCATGCTGACGTGTCACCTTGCATCCACAAACGCCGGACAAACAAACTAGTAAATGTGTCGTACTTGGTGGAAAACTAGCCGGCTGTCTGAAAAGGCCTTTAAACATCCAAAAGGATGATTTGCTTTGCATAATTCTGGGATCTTTGTTTCACAAGTGCTTAATCATAAAGGAATATAAAATAGTGGTTAAAGATTATGCTGTTTAATGTTATGTATGGGAGTCACTCTAAGCTGTTTAATGCTGTGTATGGGAGTCACTCTATGCTGTTTATTGTTATGAATGGGAGTCTCTCTATGCTGTTTAATGTTATGTATGGGAGTCACTCTATGCTGTTTACTGGTATGTATGGGAGTCACTCTATATACTGTTTAGTGTTATGAATGAGAGTCACATTATGCTGTTTACTGGTATGTATGGGAGTCACTCTATATACTGTTTAGTGTTATGAATGAGAGTCACATTATGCTGTTTACTGGTATGTATGGGAGTCACTCTATGCTGTTTAATGGTATGTATGGGAGTCACTCTATGCTGTTTATTGTTATGTATGGGAGTCACTCTATGCTGTTTATTGGTATGTATGGGAGTCACTCTATGCCGTTTAATGGTATGTATGAGAGTCACTCAACACTTGTTCTCTGCTCCCCTCCCAGGACACGTCTGATGCAAAGTTTCAAAGAGTCCCATTCCCATGAGTCCTTGCTGTCTCCCAGCAGCGCGGCCGAGGCTCTGGACCTCACCCTGGATGAGGACGCCATCATCAAGCCCGTCCACTCTAGCATCCTGGGACAGGAGTACTGCTTTGAGGTGAGGCAGACATGACACACATACACACATGCTGATTGTGACTAACTTGATTAAAATAATATATTTGGAAAAAATGAACAGTGAGTCTTTAAGTTAAAGTGCCTTTTTACATTTTAGGCTGGAGAGAAAAGGTGACTTATTCTACCTGCCATTTTCCTTCTCCCACTCATCCAAACTGATTAATAAAGCCAGTTAAACATCCTTGAACATGTATTTCTTTAATTGTTCCTGGTACATTTTTAAGTACTTTCCTTTTTAGGAGCCCAATCAGTATCTCTTATTGGTGAAATACCCATACAAGCCAGCTCCACCAATGGACTTGCCTACAATGACTTCCACTGGAGACATTCCTTCTGTCACCCCACATGAAATCTACCATAATGACAAATGAATGGCGTTTACTATCACAGATGTGAATAAGTTTCAGAATGTCCTAGCGATAAGATACACTGATATATGCAGATTTGCTCCAAAATGTGTTGTCTGTCGCCATGTATTTGAATGAAGGAAGTGTAATCATAATTGTTAGTTCAGCACTTCACACCGCATCTCCAAAAGTCCCCAGCCTGTTCATGTGAGCAGCTCATTTGCACTTACGATGCATTTTCATTTCTGTGGATCAAAATGAATGAATTAATTCCTAATTACGGCTTTGCAGTATTCGACTGCATGATTTTACCAACCCATGCTCAGTCCATTAGCACTAAAATAGTGTTAAATTTACTTTTACAACTGAGAGCAGCACGTGTGAAACTCTTACAATTCTCTCAAAATACAAGAAGTGAATTTGGATGTGACTATTTTAAGAAGACCTTGATGTTATCTGATAAACACTGTTTGTTGAATTCTTTTTGTTAAACTAATCCTGTTCATATAGTAACATTGTCCAAACCTATTGTCCAAACCTCCAGAAATCTGCTTTTTTTAATCTGATAGGTATATCTGAAACATCAGCAACAAATTTAGATGACTAGACATAAGCTATTGGAAAATAATTGCCAACCAGAATTGTGGTTAATTTTTGTTTTGTTTGTGAAAAATGAGTTAACACCATGTGTTTCTCTTGACTCTGTAATACTTGGAAGGTGGTTTCTTTAATTAAAGAGAAATAAATGTACAATACCGCAAGTGGGTTGATACAATATTTTTCAAAATGCATTTTCTTTTCATTTAAACAAACACCAAGTGACACAGAATTTAGATGTGCCAAATGATCAATGGAATTCTTACATTTCGACATATTAGAAGGGTGCGATTAGCTGATAATTGTCTTTCATATAGACCCCTCCCCTGATAACAATTTGCCTTATGCAATTTTAATTGCATTTTTGGTTTTTAATAAAGCGTACACTATTTTTTAATATCGTTTTTCAATGTTTACCAATCAAAAATAATAAATAGATCTATCAATGTTTAACACATTTTATTACACATTTAGACATTATCAATGTCACAAGTTAATTTGATGACACCCAATAGCTTCCACAATGCAGACAAGTAGATCTGATGCAATTTAAATCAATGACATACTGTATGTTCTCTTACAACATGTAAATGGTGCAAATTCAACACTGACCAATACACTTCACATTTATGAAAACTATAAATATACATGTCTATTAATGTAAATAATGCTTTTTAAGACTCCTTCCATTGGCATTAATAGAAGGAATAATTGAGCACAGCTGTAATGTGGCTAGATCTGTGGAAAAATAGCATCAAAGACAAAACCTACCCGATGTTCCAAGCTGATTTGTCACAGACATTGGTGGTGAAAACGTCTTCCACTGCATGTTGGTTGTCCCATTGCCGACATGAACATGACACAAGTCCCCCGATTAAAAGACCTTTTATGCCACTAGTCATCATCTCCCAAGTTAATCATTGTTGTGGATATTGATGTTACCGTTGGTAACCTCAGGTGACTACGGCCTCGGGAACCAAGTGCTTTGCATGTCGCTCGGCTGCAGAGAGAGACAAATGGATCGAGAATCTTCAAAGAGCTGTCAAACCCAACAAGGTGGGGAAACAAGAACGAGTAAAGATACCTCACTGTCTGTCTCCTTCTGCCTTGTCAATGTGTCTGTTTCAATATGGCAATTTACTCATTTTGTCTATTGTGACCTCCATTTGCTCTCTGTTTGTCTGTATGTGGGATGTACAGTCATGGAATGCAGTAGGCTACATATTAAAACACGGCCCTTTCGAACTATCGACATCGTGCAGAGCAAGACACGGAAAAAACGCAGATCTCCTAAAGCAGATCTCCTAATTTCCAGCCAGATTAATCTCCTAGGTCTGAATGAAAGGCCCTCTCCCAATCTCTCTCTCTCTCTTATTAAAAAGATGGCAGCAAGGGAGCTGCAGTAAATAACCAAAACGCAGATGAAACCTCAACTGAAGGGACGGACTCATCCGGATGCTGTGACTGCAGGGTTCCTCCGGGCCGATTCACGGCGCTCCAAGGACTGGACACAGTCATGTCCTCCACACCCTCATGAATCTACATTCAGATACATGATGGGAGGCATGAAACGAGGCGCGCTGATGATCGAGACCAGTTTGTTTAATAGGTTCCCGTAACTGTCTCTGGGCAGACAGATGCTCTGATTCTTGTTCTCACTGAAATGAACGACAAACAGTTCAATAGCTTGTAGCCGTGGCCACACTGTTCGGCAGGCAGCTTACCAAAGGAGTACTGTAGGACTTGAGAAAATTGCTGATATATTTAGCAATGGAAATTAGGTGTTAAGAGCTGAGCAACGCTGAGCCAGAGCAGCGCGATACAGCAGCATTTCAGACAAGTTGAAATGACTCAGCCCCTGACCTAAACATCACTCAACACAGCAATCAACAATGCATTCTCCTCCCATGGGGTACTTCAGCTATAGGTGCCTCTTTGTAACCGGGGTTGAGAACAAGCAGCTATAAGCGCCAACATAACCAATCACACATCCGCTCTCTGTCTCTCATGCCTCCAGCACGTATTTGTGTCCTGTTTTTCCTCATTCCTATATGTGCAGCCCGTTCCAAACCCAGACAGCTCTCTGACTTTCTTCTCTCTCCCTGTCCTGCTTCGTCTTCGTTCACACGCCCGTTACCTTCCACACAGGACAACAGTCGGCGGGTGGACAACGTGCTGAAACTCTGGATCATCGAGGCGCGTGAGCTTCCGGCCAAGAAGCGCTACTACTGCGAGCTCTGCCTGGACGACATGCTGTACGCCCGCACCACCAGCAAGCCCCGAACCGACACGGTGTTCTGGGGAGAGCACTTCGAGTTCAACAACCTGCCCGCCGTCCGCAACCTGCGCCTGCACCTCTACAAGGAGACGGACAAGAAGAGACGCAAGGTAATGTCGCCCCCCCCCCCCCCCCCTTGGGTGAGCCAAAGTCATGCAGACGTCAAGGTAATGTCCTCCCCCCCCGGGTGAGCCAAAGTCATGCAGACGTCAAGGTAATGTCCC
>JACXGK010014943.1:0-10973 GCA_016801125.1 Novumbra hubbsi | reverse complement strand
TGGAGGAGGCGGGTGATGTGGAAGACCGAATGTATCCCTGCCGCAATGCCTCGGTGATATACTCAGACATTACCTCTGTCTCCGTGCGAGACAGGGGATATATTCGGCTCTTGGGTAATGCACAACCAGCACGCAGTTCTATCGCGCAATCCCCAGACCTATGTGGAGGTAATTTACTGGCCTGCGTCTTGCTAAAGACCCGTGCAATGTCTCGATATTCTGGGGGAATGCGCACAGTGGAAACAGTGGACGGACTTTCCACCGTAGTGCTCCTACCTCGCCCGGATCCTCTCCTCGGGGGGTGTGCGTCTGGTGCGCAGTCCCGACGCGGGGGCGAGTCCCGGGAGCGACGCTGTGACGACCCCATCTCCATGGCCTCCGTGGCAGGCGGGTGATTCTGCATGGACGGACTGGGTCCCCGTTGCTGACTCCGACTGGTCATTATGTTATCCAGACGGGTGGCCATGGAGATGAGCTCGTCCAAGCTGGCGGTGACGTCGCGGCACGCGAGCTCCTGGCGAACCCCCGCATCGAGGCTGCACACAAACGCGTCCCGCAGGGCGCGCTCGCACCACCCCGACTCCGCTGCCAGGGTCCGGAATTCCAGGGCAAACTCCTGTACACTCCGCTGCCCCTGGCGGAGAAAAAACAGGCGTTCCCCTGCCTCACGCCCCTGGGGCGGATGGTCGAACACCATCCGGAAGTGGCGGACGAACAGATCATAATCGTCCAGCTCTGGACCGGACCGTCTCCATACGGCGTTCGCCCACGCAAGAGCCTTTCCGGCGAGGCAAGAGATCAATGCCGAAACCCGTTCCCGGCTGGACGGTGTATACGTCCGGCTGCTAAACACCAGGTCCATCTGTAGCAGGAACCCCTGGCACTCCGAAGGACGACCCGTATATTCCCTGTGATGGTACCGTGACACTTATCCTATCTACAGTATACACTAAACATTACCCCCTCACATCCACGCCTGTTTACAATCTTATCCTATCTACAGTATACACTAAACATTACCCCCTCACATCCACGCCTGTTTACAATCTTACCCTATCTACAGTATACACTAAACATTACCCCCTCACATCCACGCCTGTTTACAATCTTACCCTATCTACAGTAAACCCTAAACATGACCTTGTTCCATCTGTTTACACTTTTACCTGGTCTCAGTCCTGAACCTTCATCTCCCCATCCAGGCTGCCTTGGCAGGAGGGACCACTATGATCCTAGACTTTGTGATCCCCCAGAGGGGCACATCCCTCCTGGAGGCCTATGATAAGTGGAGGGACACAGCCGACATCAAGGTCTGCTGCGACTACTCTCTTCATGTAGCCGTGACATGGTGGAGCGACAAGGTTGTATTACATAGACACTGTCATGAACCTGGAATCTGTTCTAGATTGGACATAGAAATGTTACATTTGGCCAAATGTTTTTTAGATTTCCTTCCGTACCTTCCGCATTAACACTACCCTTATTTCCCTTTTGGTAAACCCCGGTCCTAGGTCAAGAAGGAAATGGAGATTTTGGCCAAAGAGAAAGGCGTCAACTCCTTCAAGATGTTCATGGCATACAAGGATGTGTTTATGCTCAAAGACGATGAGCTGTATGCTGCATTTTCCCAATGTAAAGAGATTGGAGCTATAGCCCAGGTGCACGCAGAGAATGGAGACCTTATTGCGGAGGTCAGTATCACAAAAAATACTTTCCAAACCTTACCCATTAGAAGCTATAGTACACAAGAGTTCACAAAATGTGCAAAATATCTCTTAATGTCACTATCCATTAAATCTTATGGGGAAAACAAGGTGTAAACAAGAATTAAGTAACTAGTCTTCAGGGCTGGTCTGGAAATAACACTTTTTCTAAGGATCCCGTACCAGGGAATAAGACTATATATAAGACTGCTTCTATATAATAGAGTTTATGAATCCTCTGTTGTTCATAATTCTTTGTTTACAATAACATTAAAGGGTCGGCAAAGCAGAAACTGGAGTAGAGTTCTACCCTTGATGGTTTTGACAGTTGGGTATGAAACACTCGCATGAAGGATCGAAATACCTCTCACTTTGCATGGGTTAAAGTTTTTTTCCTCATGTGGGCAACCGTTTTCATGTATCTTAAAATTACCCCTTCTCAAAAAACTAAGCACTTACATGTGCAGCACCGCCTGTGCTTGACGTAGTTAACCTTGTAGACACACAGAATGCCATGTTAATAACCTACCATCTATATATAGCTATCTGGTGTGCTGCCTTCCAGAGTATTCAACCAGGTTGCATTATAAGGAGCCTACTCACCTATTCTATTATATCCCGAATATCCTTACAGATTGTTAAATAACAGCAATACAAAAATACTGTATTTTATATAATACTTTATATATGAATTTATTTGAAAATGTTTATTGTTAATGTTTATTTGAGTAAATGAACACTTACAACCCCGATAAATAGCTATTAACAATGTTTGTAGCTGATATAAAACAATTGTACAATTCAGTTTCTAATAAAATATTAACTATGTATTTTAGGGGAGATATTGTACTGTTATCTCTGAGAATGTATTTTTCTGTGTGTTTAATTTGGTCAATGTCTGAAGGGTCAAGGTTCATTACTGTAACTGTGTTTTGTTTTGGCTGGACATACTGATCTTTGTAACAGTTTGTTTTCTCAATGCAATCTCAGTTAGTATTAGTATCAATGCCTTGAATTGTTTGATTAAGGGTGTTTACATTTTAAGTTAAGTTCAACTTTGTGGTGAGGTCTGTAGTGTACTAGACCTCTAGATGGCAGCAGATGCCCTATGTGCAGTGTTAAAAAACAAACCCTAAGCCTATTCTGAATCAAACCTTTACCCATGACCCTATCCTTAATCACACTTTTACCCTAACCCTATCCTTAATCACACCTTTACCCTAACCTTAATCACACCTTTACCCCTAACCCTTTCCTTAATCACACCTTTGCACCATAACCCTATCTTAATCACACCTTTACCCCTAACCCTATCCTTAATCACACCTTTACCCCATAACCCTATCTTAATCACACCTTTACCCCATAACCCTATCCTTAATCACAGTTTACCCCTAACCCTATCCTTAATCACACCTTTACCCTAACCTTAACCTTTATCAAACCTTTACCCTAACCCAATCCTTTATCAAACTTTTTACCTTTTCCTTAACCCTATCCTTTATCAAACCTTTACCCTAACCCAATCCTTTATCAAACCTTTACCCCAGATTCAAACCCTTTCCTAACATTCTGTTCTGATAATTTTATGTCAACCAATGGTAATGGGTAAATGTTTCCACTGATCCTCTCTTCCATGGCAGGGGGCTAAGAAAATGCTGTCCTTGGGCATCTGTGGTCCGGAGGGTCATGAGTTATGTCGACCCGAGGAGGTGGAGGCTGAGGCCACCCAGAGAGCCATCACCATCGCCCACACAGTTAACTGCCCCCTCTACGTGGTCCATGTCATGAGCAAGTCTGCTGCCAAGGTGGTGTCCAATGCACGCAGAGATGGTAAGGGGGCCGACTAACAGAACAACTGAAAACCTAAAAGAATGAAATAGATAGATAAGCAGACAGATATAAAGAAGGCTGAGAAGCTGTTATGTATGAGGGTTTTGTGTTCTACTGTATGTGCTGATTTAGGAGCTGTTTGTGTCCTAACAGGCCGTGTGGTGTTTGGGGAGCCCATAGCTGCAGGATTGGGTACAGATGGCACCCACTACTGGCACAAAGACTGGTCACACGCGGCCCAGTTCGTCATGGGCCCACCGCTGAGGCCTGACCCCAGCACCCCAGGGTACCTCATGGACCTACTGGCCAAGTATGTGGAGCCTTGTCACCCTGTCTGTTTTCTGCTAGTCTCACTGAGGAAAAGATCTCACTTAGGTGACACTTATTATCTGAGGGCTACACAACGTTGTCATAACATCGATATACCTGCAGGGGTCTTGAAGTAGATTCCAGTCAGATCCCACCCCGAAATAAAACAAAAATAATATAGAATCAATATATAAAACAAATATTTAACACTCCCGGTTTACCATAAAGAGGTTTGTTTTGGTACTCTGACCAGGAGGATGTCTAAAATACTACTGAATAGAAACTGAAGTATTGATACATTTTTACATTAACATTTTAGTCATTTAGCAGACGCTCTTATCCAGAGTGACTTGCAAGTGCATTCATCTTACGGTGGACCAATAAAACCAATACACAATTCACTGGATACACAAGATGATTAAGATACTCATGAAAGAGGTAGGTTCAACAAGGCAGAACTTTGTTCCAACATTGAAGTACCAAGACAGAGAGGGGTTTTGTCTTGGCTGAGTGGGAGCTGCCCACCCATGAGGGTTGGATGGCCAAGAGACTTGACGTGGCAGATGGGAGTGGACGGGGAGGGTTGTTTGGTTTAAGCATTGCCGGCAGGTAGGGAGGAGCATTCCCTTTTGCTGCATCATATGCAAGCACGGGAAATCAATGGAGCTCGTTGAGGTGATGGGTGACATGGGTGAATAAGGGCAGTTTGAACACAAGACGGGCTTCAGCGTTCTGGTTCAGTTGCAGGGCCTTGATGGCACAACCGGGGAGCCCAGCCCACAGTGTGTTGTAATAGTCCAGACGGGGACATGACAAGTGACTGGATCAGAACCTGAGCCGCTTCCTGTGTAAGGTAGGGTCATATTTTGTGGATGTAGAACAGCATGATTGCTCTACAAGAGCAAAACACTGCTTTGATGTTTGCAGAGAATAAAATTGTTCAGAGACCTGAAGCGGAATTGCTGTAAGATCATCTGGGTTACCGCCTCTCGTGAGGATTCTATCAAGCCATTGGCTGCCTTGTGAGTGGGAGGGGACTGGGAGAGGGTGGGGTCAACGGAGGAAAGGACAGTAAAAAGACACATTGACAGAAATTTACCAAAGACGGTGTTGGATAGTTAAAGTCACCTATCACTGTAAGTGGTGTGCAATCCTCTGGAAATACGCCTAACAAAGTGCCAAGCTCATTTAGGAACTCCCCTAATGTCCCAGGTGAACAATAGATGACAAGACTGTCAAGCTCTAGTGGGTTAGTGATAGTGACAGCATGGAATTCAAATGAGGATATGGAAAGGGGGGAAGCGGGAAGAGAGAGAATCTTCATTTTGGAGATAAGATCAGAATACCTGGGCCTCCGCCCCGTCAACCAGATGCTCTCTGGGTTTGAGAAAACACATAGTTGGATGAAGAAAGGGTGGCAGTGTTTTCTGGGGTGATCCATGTCTCCTAATTTTAGCAAGTCTTCGTTTCAGCAACAACACAACCACAGGCACTGAAATACTACAGATTTCTAATTGCCGGGATAGATTAGGAACAATACTGCAAATTGGCCCGAAACTAAACCAAGTCCACAGTCGCAAGTACTGAGCAATCAGCTAGTATAACAACAAGGATTAAATAGGCGATGTGTACAAGACTGCAATAAAGTTCTATTGGTCAAGTAAAACAATACGAGTAACAGCCTAGGAAAAGCTAAGCTAAAGCTAAAGTTAAGAAGCTGTAGTCCCAAAACACATGAAGCACTGAGGGGTAAAGATGCTTTGAGGTATCTAATCAGATTCTTAATTGCATACCGAGTTGTTCATAGCCTTTATGTTGGTATATGAGACTGTATACCACAGGTAAGAAAAAAACATCCTGTTCTATTTGATGCTGCCAGTTAAGTGCTAAATCACGGCACTCTTGGTTTCGTTGTGCCTAAGAATAGCTCTTAGTCATTGTCTATGGGCCACATACCTCCCCCACCTACGTGCCGTACTGATTCATTAACCCATCAGACTGTGACTAATAACCAAACCTTAAGACTGGCAAGAAAATCCCTTCATTAAAATACCTTGTTAATGAACACTATGGCCAATGGTGGTCCAGCAATATAAGCTGCTGCCTCCAGTGCACATATACTGCTATAGTATTACTTTCATGTATTCCTCCACGGTTTCCATCCAATGAATAATAAAAGGCCTATAGTAAATATTGTATATAACACGTACAAACCCATACATTAGTACATAAATCACATGGGGAAATGTGTAAACAGATTACCCGCTGAGCTCCTGTTTCTTATTTCCAGTGATGATCTCAGTGTGACTGGGACAGACCACTGCACATTCTCTATCTGTCAGAAGGCCCTGGGCAAAGACGACTTTACAAAGATCCCCAATGGAGTTAATGGAGTGGAGGACAGGATGTCTGTCATCTGGGAGAAGGGTGTGGTCAGTTAGAAATTTTATTTGTTTCCTCTGGGTATTTGTATTATAGTATAGGTCAGTGACACAAATTAAGTCTGTTTGATAACCTAAATTCATGTTCTTGAATGCATCCTTTGAAAGTGATTTTTCTGTCCAGGATTATCTTTTATTTTTTTGCCAGTGAAACAGCGTGTGAAAAAACAACTGATGTTTTAGATATTTTATGTATTAGAGAGAATACAATGTATTATGTGTGACTAGGATTTTTCTGCCCATCCACACTGTCATAGTAAAAGTTGCAATGGGCCAAAGATGGCTTTTTTCCTGTAATTCTCTCCAGGACTTGTTCCTTTCTGTCATTTGATGTCTTTGTCCTTTCAATATTTCCACCCCCCTCATCACCTTCTGTCCTTATTCCTGTACCTCCCCCCTCATCACCTTCTGTCCTTATTCCTGTACCTCCCCCCTCATCACCTTCTGTCCTTATTCCTGTACCTCCCCCTCATCACCTTCTGTCCTTATTCCTGTACCTCCCCCTCATCACCTTCTGTTCTTATTCCTGTACCTCCCCCCTCATCACTTTTTGTCCTTTCCTTTCCAGTACTTCCCCCTCCAATCTTTCTGTTCTTCTCTTATGAAAGTCCTTCTGCTGACCCTAGGGGCAATGTAGAGATTAACATAGTAAAACGCTGGCTAAAATTGACATGTTTTGACATTTGATGTGAAACTTGACTCCACAGTTAAGCACTGACCTTTTGTCAGGAAAATTATGTCGGGAAATATGGAATTTGTCATTCACATCCACAATACTGAACCTCTTTTGTGTAATGACACTTTGCAGCATAGTGGTAAAATGGATGAGAATCGGTTTGTAGGCGTCACCAGTAGCAACGCCGCGAAAATCTTCAACTTTTACCCCCAGAAGGGAAGGATTGCTAAAGGCTCTGATGCTGATGTGGTTGTGTGGGACCCAAAGGCCACCAGGTGAGACAGTTCAACACGTTCATCATTAAACACATAATTTATCAGTGATTTAAACTATTGTTGTAGTCATCTAGTTACTGTTCTGCTATTGTTGTAGTCATCTAGTTACTGTTCTGCTATTGTTGTAGTCATCTAGTTACTGTTCTGCTATTGTTGTAGTCATCTAGTTACTGTTCTGCTATTGTTGTAGTCATCTAGTTACCGTTCTGCTATTGTTGTAGTCATCTAGTTACCGTTCTGCTATTGTTGTAGTATTTTAGTTATTTGCTATTTATGAAATATTTGTGTCAGTTTATTATCCAACCAGTAGTGGTGTTTTACTACTATCAACATGTTAACAGTAGGTGGTGCTGATGCATTGATCTTCCCACAAAGCATGTCTTCAGGGTGAAAAGCATCTGACTGAATAAGCAAAAGGTTTTCTGTAAGCTAGCTGTATTATAGCCTGGTTATTGGAAGTGAAGAATGTATGTCTTTCATCCTGTGGCCCTAAACTATTAGGGTGTATCTATGTACATTGGAGGAAAAAAATATTTTATCCCCTGCTGATTTTGTACATTTGCCCACTGACAAAGAAATTATCAGTCTATAATTTTATTTGAACAGTAAGAGACAGAATAACAACAACAACAAAAATAGGAAAAATGCTTTTAAAATAAGTTATAAATTGATTTGCATTTTACTCAGTGAAATAAGGATTTGATCCCATATCAATAAACAATGTTTCTGGCTCCCAGGTGTCTTTTATGCAGGTTACGAGCTGAGATTAGGGATAATATCAGCTTGTTACCTGTATAAAAGACACCTTTCCACAGAAGCAATTAATCAGATTCCAAACTCTCCACCATGGCAAAGACCAAAGAGCTGTCCAATGAGGTCAGGGACAAGATAGCTGACCTACACAAGGCTGGAATGGGCTACAAGACCATCTCCCTCAGTCTGGGGCTCCATGCAAGATCCCACATTGTGGAGTTTCAATGATCATGAGAATGGTGAGGAATCCACACAGAACTACACGAGAGGATCTTGTCAATGATCTCAAGGCAGCTGGGACCTTGGGGACAAAGAATAGTTGGTGGTACAATTGGTAACACATTATGCCGTAAAGGACTGAAATCCTGCAGCACCTGCAAGGTCCCCCTGCCCAAGAAAGCACATGTACAGGCCAGTCTGAAGTTTCCAATGAACATCTGAATGATTCAGTGGCGAACTGGGTGAAAGTGTTGTGGTCAGATGAGATCAAAATCAAGCTCTTTGGCCTCAACTTGCCATGTTTGGAGGGGGAGGAATGCTGCCTATGACCCCAAGAACACCATCCCCACCGGAGGTGGAAACATTATGCTTTGGGTGTGTTTTTCGGCTAAGGGGACAGGACAACTTCACTGCATCAAAGGAACAATCTGTGAAGGGAGCTGAAAGTTTGAGTTGCCAAACGTCAGCCTGACCTCTGTGATTGCCAACAAGGGTTTTGCCACTAAGTACAAAGTCATGTTTTGCAAAGGGGTCAACTACTTAGTGAGTCACTGAGTAAAATGCAAATCAATTTATAACGTATTTGAAATGCGTTTTTCTGGATTTCTTTGTTGTTATTCTGTCTCTTACTGTTCAAATAAACTTACCATTAAAATTATAGGCTGATCACTTCTTTGTCAGTGGGCCAACGTACAAAATCAGCAGGGGATCAAATATTACTTTCCTCAACTGTACATGTAGCTGGGTGCAGTCACCACCTTACATATTGCCCACATACAGAGTACACAAATAAAGCATAACCATTCACCATTTAATCTCTTATGTCCTGAATGCAGTGGGCGTATGAGTAATGTTTCAGTAAAATAAATAATGAGGATGTGAATAATTCCAGTGAGTAATTCAACATGCTTATGTAAGCACGGATGTTTTGGGAATGAGTGAGACGACAACATCCGACTGTGAGATCATCACATCAGTGTTTTTGTTTTGGTTGAGACAAATCCTCATCAGTACTCTGAACAGGCATCACAACAGAAAGTACCCACATGTACCAAAAGAAATGAACCGTATGATGTTGTTTTGAGTTGGTTGTTGAGTATGAAAACAATGGAAATGGAAATTTGACATCACAGTGATGTTCAGCATGCGTGGTGTCTCTGGACACACAGGTTAGTTCCCATAATGTGACATCACAGTGATGTTCAGCATGCGTGGTGTCTCTGGACACACAGGTTAGTTCCCATAATGTGACATCACAGTGATGTTCAGTATGTGTGGTGTCTCTGGACACACAGGTTAGTTCCCATAATATGACATCACAGTGATGTTCAGCAAGCGTGGTGTCTCTGGACAGACAGGTTAGTTCCCATAATGTGACATCACAGTGATGTTCAGTATGTGTGGTGTCTTTGGACACACAGGTTTGTTCCCATAATGTGCCAATGTTCTAGAAGAGCTATGGGAATGTCTATGGAAGTGTCCGGAATATACAATCCATGACGCTGTATCTATGGAAATGCACCACGTTACTCACGACAGTCAGTTTTACAATGCATGCAGCGGTTTGGGGGAAGGGTGGCGCAACCACATGGTCATCATGACTTCATCAGCTCTATATCCACGGCACTAGACTCTTGTATTATCTTGGCGCTTAACCAAATCAGCAACTTGCTCGCTGTGAACATTTTACATTTGCTTTAACCAATCAAGGCCAGTCGTTGTACTGCAGTCCTATAGTGAACCATTACATGGTCAAATGGTAAGTTTATTGTACAATGTTGGTGCTAGAATTGTGTAAAAGTGTGATGGTGTGGTTAAGGCATGTTTCACAGTAGCAGGGAATTCAGCTGCCAAACTTTGTAGGTAATTAGCCTTGCAGTAAATGCGGCTTGAAAACATCTGGGTCCAGGGGCAAGACTGGGTTATGCAATGTGAGGAAGTTACAGTAGTTTTCCATCCCAAAATGCACCCAGTTCCCCATAGCGTGGTTTGTGTCAATTTCTTTATTGAGTTGTGAATTGCTTTTTCATTCATGAAAATGTTTCCATTTGAATTTAACTTAAATTGACTGCACCCATCTGAAAGGATTTGTATTAGATATGTTATTTTATGGAAGGGGGTTTCATATCTTTGAGTTGTAATCAAATGGCTTGTTTATTTATTGCAGTAATCAATGGACTATCCTCATGATAAAACACTTGAAAAATGTATATAAATGATCTGTGACATTTGTCAATTGAAATAGAATCTGATAGTGTATATATGTTGTGTCAGCCCATCAGTAACATATGGTAGATAGACAGTATATTGTATGATAATGTATATGTATTGTACCAGCCCATCGGTAACATATGATAGATAGACAGTATAGTGTATGATAATGTATATGTATTGTACCAGCCCATCAGTAACATATGATAGATAGACAGTATACAGTATACTGCACCATTCTTTCCTACTGTGCTTATGCAGCACTTTTTAAATAGTTGCAACAATAGTGCTGTACAAAAATGCTGAAAATGTTTAGACATAATGTATTGACTGAAGATGATTGCAGACGATGTGCTTTGTAAGCAGTTTCTCTCCTCAAGTCCCATACACTGTAGTAGCATGGTGTATTGGTATTTAGACTAGGAGGCACAATGGGCCCCTAGCTTTAAGATACATAGCATTTCTCTCCTCAAGTCCCATACACTGTAGTAGCATGGTGTATTGGTATTTAGACTAGGAGGCACAATGGGCCCCTAGCTTTAAGATACATAGC
>JACXGK010014942.1:0-10980 GCA_016801125.1 Novumbra hubbsi | reverse complement strand
ACATTCTCTCACTCCCTCTCTGTCACATTCTCTTACTCTCTCTCTCTTACATTCTCTCACTCCCTCTCTCTTACATTCTCTCACTCCCTCTCTGTCACATTCTCTCACTCCCTCTCTCACATTCTCTTACTCCCTCTCTCTTACATTCTCTCACTCCCTCTCTGTCACATTCTCCCACTCCATCTCTCACTCACTTGCCCCCTATCTCTCTCTCTCTCTTTCTAGCGCCCTCTCTCAATTCAATGGGCTTCATTGGCATAAATGTTACAACTTTGTACAATGTTGCTAAAGCATTTTACAATGTAATAAGGAAATTATTCATACAATTATTATTAAAATCATGTTTTAAATAAATACAATTAGAAAAATCACAATTCTCTCTCTCCTCCCCCCACCTCTCTCCTCTCCCACCTCTCTCCTCTCCCACCTCCCTCTCTCTCACCTCTCTCTCTCTCCTCTCCCCCTCTATCTCTCACCTTTCTCTCTTACCTCTCTCACCTCTCTCTGTCTTCTTAACACCCAAGCATCCATCACTTCACTGCTAACTTTAAAGAACGTGTCCCAATAGACATGTCTTTTCCAAACTGTTGCCAATTACACCATAATTTCATGGAAACAAGCAACCCAGAGCAAGTATCAAGTGGACTTACCTGACGATGCAAACAAGGATGTTGCTGTGAGAGAAAGATGTTGCTGTGGCCTGAAGGTATGTGTGACGTTTATCATCATAAATATCCCATCTTAAGGGTGGGAGGAGTTTGAGCAAAAAATTCCATGGCAACGCCCCTTGTCACGGTGTCAAAAGAATACATAATCCTTCACTTCCTGTTGATGATGATGGTGAGGAAGATAATGATGGGAAAATCCCACCGATGACTGACCTTAAAGACATTATTTAGAAATGGTCCTGCCTGCTCCACTCCCTTCTCTGTCTGGGCTGTATATAAGCGGCAAAACTCACCTGAGACAACCTGCAGTTACCCCGTCCATCCAAGGTAGAACGACAGACAAAGAAGACGTCCTAAAGAGTCAAAAGAGGACCAAGAGTTAAACAACAGACGAGTAGTTCAACCACAGACAAACTGACAGAGACACCGGCAGACATGCTCTCCAAAGCACAGGTAAGGACATCACATAGCAAATTAAATATAGCAAACTGTGTTATGTTCTTCGTTCATTTTTTGTTTTGGACCATAGAAGATGGGACTCTTAACCAACTCAATCTTCAAATACTTAAAAAAAAATCTGTTGGCCTCTGTCATTATGCAGGCGGCAGTTGTCATGTAGTAATCATTGAAAAATAAGCAGATTTGGAAAAAAAAATATTCTCATATTATATGCCAAGATTTGTCAGATTCAATATAAACTGATGAACATATGGTCAGATTTATTATAAAGAGAGCCTTGAGAGCTCACTTTTTACTTTTTTTAGATTTTTGTATTAGTGACACGTTTGTCTTTCTGTCTGTGCTTCTCTGTTTCTCAGAGGTCCTTTAGTCCTGTGTACGTTACTCTGAGAGGACTCCACCAGGCGGCTCTGAAAGGTGAAATCTCTCTCTATCCCCGCCTCTCAGCCTCTCTCTCTGTCTGCCTCTCTCTCAATTCAATACTTTTTCAAATCAATTCAGCTTTATTAGCATGACAGTTATTACAACCATATTGCCAAACCAGAGTAACAATAACAACAGGAAGACGAATAACCGTCATTACAACCATATTGCTACTAACTACAGATATAGCCACACAATAACAACGCCTAGAACATAAAAAATCAACATAGCAACAATTAGTAGAGAGTGCATGTCTCTCTTTCTTTGCCTGTCTCTCTCTCTTTCTCTCTCTCGCTGTCAATTCAATTCACTTTATTGGCATGACGCACATGAGTACATATTGCCAAAGTACAGTCACAAGGGTTGAGCAAAATATTAGCAAGAACATTAAAAAAAAAAAAATCTAATAATAATATTAATAACAAAGAACAACAGGGAACTAAACATAGTGCATTATATACATGTTGTTAACAATCATTTGTGACAATGGGGTAACAGTGAGACGGGTGTGTTGTGGTCAGACAGTGTCCCTCAATGTGACATGCAACACCATACTGCGCTGCCAGTACGCAGCTCTCCCTGGTCTCCCCAAAAGGACAGGCAGCTTGTCCTCATCAGGAAGATCTCGATACCCTTTAATGATCCCTTCAAATGTGGGGAAATGGTTATCTCTTATAGTCTCTTGGTCAATTAAATTCAATTGTATTCACATTATCGGCATGGCGCACATGAGTTGCCAAAGTACAGTCACAGACTCTCTGTCTTTGTTTCTCTCTCTCTATGTTTTTTGCTCTCACTCTGTTGCTCTCTCTCACTCTGTTACTCAGTTTCTCACTCTGTCTGTCCCGGCCTCTCATCATACTGACAGTAGTAAATATTGGTCAGTACAGTACATAAAAGTATGCTACATAGATGGACAGAGATAAATTGTCTGTGTTGGTTTTGTTCCTTGCTTCAGAACTAAGTAAACAGCTTGTAACATCCTGGCTGGCTGGTTTTAACATCCATCCTCTCTCCCATCCTTTCCTCTCCCTTCTCCTCTCCCTACACCCCCCCTCCCTCCTTTCTCCCCTCTTTTCCCCTCCCTTCTCATCTTCCTCCCTCAACTCTCCCTCCCCTCGGTCCGTCCCTCCCTCCCTCCTCTCCCTCCCTCCTCTCCCTTCTCCTCTCCCTTCTCCTCTTCCTTCTCCTCTCCCTTCTCCGCTCCCTAACTATTATATTTTCCCTCTTCTCCCTCCTCTCACTTTTCCTCACTTCCCTCCTCTTCCTGCTTCTCTTTTTTTCCCTCTCCTCCATCCTTACTCTCCCTCGTCCCCTCCCTCCTCTCCTGCCTCCTCTCCCCTCTCCTCTTCCTTCTCATTCTTTCCCCCTCTTTCTGTCTCCCTTAACCTTCTCTTCCCCTCTTCCTGCCTCCTTCCTCCTCTCCTGTAGTGGTGGAGCATCCAGAGCCTGAGGACAGTGTGACGGACAGTTTTGGCCGTTTCATCCAAGGTGTCCAGTCCCACCACCTGACACCTACTCTGCTCCACCGCTCCAAGAGGATGGTCCTGGACAGCCTGGGGGTGGGCCTGTTGGGCAGCACCACTCAAGTCTTCCAGCTGGTACTGCAACACTGCCAGGTAAGAAAGACAGAAAACACTGCCAGGTAATTCAGACAGAAAACACTGCCAGGTAAGACAGACAGATAGACAACACTGCCAGGTAAGAAAGACAGAAAACACTGCCAGGTAAGACAGACAGATAGACAACACTGCCAGGTAAGAAAGACAGAAAACACTGCCAGGTAAGACAGACAGATAGACAACACTGCCAGGTAAGAAAGACAGAAAACACTGCCAGGTAAGAAAGACAGAAAACACTGCCTGGTAAGACAGACAGATAGACAACACTGCCAGGTAAGAAAGACAGAAAACACTGCCAGGTAAGACAGACAACTCTGCCAGGTAAGACAGACAACTCTGCCAGGTAAGACAGACAGACAGACAACACTGCCAGGTAAGACAGACAGAAAACACTGCCAGGTAATTCAGACAGAAAACACTGCCAGGTAAGACAGACAGATAGACAACACTGCCAGGTAAGAAAGACAGAAAACACTGCCAGGTAAGACAGACAACACTGCCAGGTAAGACAGACAACACTGCCAGGTACGAAAGACAGAAAACACTGCCAGGTAAGACAGACAACACTGCCAGGTAAGAAAGACAGAAAACACTGCCAGGTAAGACAGACAACACTGCCAGGTACGAAAGACAGAAAACACTGCCAGGTAAGACAGACAACACTGCCAGGTAAGAAAGACAGACAACACTGCCAGGTAAGACAGACATACAACACTGTCAGGTCAGACAGACAGACAGCACTGTCAGGTAAGACAGACAGACAGACAGACAGGCAACACTGTCAGGTAACACAGACAGACATACAACACTGTCAGGTCAGACAGACAGACAGACAGACAGACAGTCAGGTAAGACACTGTCCTGTGAGACAGAGACATGTAATTATATATAGTTCAAAATAAAAACTGTTAACAGTTGTCTGTCTGCTGTCTGTCACTCTAATGTCTGTCTACTGTCTGTCTGTCTAATGTCTGTCTGATTTCTATCTCTCTAATGTTTGTCTCTTTAATGTCTGTCTGATTTCTGTCTCGCTAATGTCTGTCTACTGTCTTTGCTCTGTCCTGTAGGACATGTATGCTCCTGATGACATCAGCAGTGTGTACGGACGAAGAGGAACCAAACTCTCTCCAACACTGGCTGCCTTTGTCAATGGAGTTGCCGTAAGTAGATATAGTTTCACTAGAACTATGACTATAACACAATCACAGCACTTCAACCATAGTTATTACATTATGACAGCACTTCAACCATGGCTATTACATTTGGTCTTTAAATGACTCTTCATTTGGTCTTTAAATGACTGTTTCAACGGTTCTGTTGTTCAGACTCACTCCATGGACTTTGATGACACCTGGCACCCAGCAACTCACCCGTCGGGGGCGGTCCTTCCTGCATTGCTAGCGCTGAGTGACATGTTGCCCAGCAAGCCGAGTGGATTGGACTTCCTGCTGGCGTTTAACATCGGAATAGAGGTTCAGGGAAGACTGATGGGGTTTTCCAAACAGGCACAAAACATCCCTAAGAGGTGAGATCCAAAGCCTTGAACTCTAACCCCTAATTTTAACAGTAATCATTTAAGATGAAAGGCTGGCAACGTCTGTATGTAGGCAGGCTATCAGGGGCTTTAGGCTGGCAGGATGTCTGGATTTGAACTGGGGTGAACCCAATGTCACATTCAGTGTGGTGACGGCTGAGAGTGATGTTAAGTGGGCTGTTTGTGTGTTGTGTTCTGGTGGCTCAGTGGGTCCTTTCATTAGTTTGACAGGTGGAGTAACTCAGACCTGTGCTATGACTGTACTGAAATGACCAGTGTTTGAAAATGACTGTTTGTCTTTCCCTCATGACTGCTGAAGTAGACCCTCTGTTTCTCTTCCCTATTTAGAAACCAGAATTTTTTTTTCTGTTTTACCACAGATGATGTATCTTATTTTTGCATTTTGTTTCCAAAACATCTGACCCCTCTCCCCTAATCCAGGTTCCACCCCCCCACTGTTGTGGGAACTCTGGGAAGTGCAGCCGCCTGTGCCCGACTCCTCTCACTGGAACACACTCAATGTAACCATGCCCTGGCCATCGCAGCCAGCCTATCAGGAGCCCCCATGGCTAATGCTGCCACTCAGTCTAAACCTCTCCATATTGGCAATGCAGCGCGGCTGGGCCTAGAGGCAGCTCTATTGGCCTCTAGAGGGCTGGAGGCCTCACACACAATACTGGACAACACCACTGGTGTGGCGGGTTTTAGCGCCTTCTACGAGGACTATGCCGTGCAACCCTTGACCTCCCCAGGTGAGGAAGGGATGCGGTTCCTGTTGGAGGACCAGGACATGGCTTTCAAGAGGTTCCCGGCCCATCTAGGGATGCACTGGGTGGCCGACGCTGCTGCCGCCATACACAAGCTGCTGCTAGGGGAAACAGGGGTGGGGGGTCAAGGGTCAAGAGTCGTAGGGCAGGTCCAGGACATCCTGCTTAGGGTTCCACACTCCAAGTACATCGACCGTCCCTTCCCGGAATCAGAGCATCAGGCCAGACATTCCTTCCAGTTCAACGCCTGCTCGGCCCTGCTCCACGGTGAAGTCAGCGTGGACTCATTTTCCCAGGAGGCAATGCGGCACCCTGACCTACTGACCCTGCTGGGGCGTGTTCGTGTAGAGCATCCCTATGACAACCCTGCTAACTTTGACCAAATGTATGGAGAGGTGCAGGTGACATTGGTGGGCGGGGGCGTACTGAAGGGACGCTGTGATACATTCTATGGACACTGGAGAAATCCACTGACAAATGAGAGCCTGTTGAAGAAGTTCTGTAGCAACGCGGGGGCGGTCCTGCCCTGGAAGAAGGTGGAGGAGCTGACTGAGGCCGTGGAAGGACTGGAAACACTTGGAGACTGCTCTTATCTACTAGCACAATTGCAGTAAACAAACACTCTCTGACCAGCTGATGTTTCTGTGTTGCACATCTACAGTCCAAACACATCCAGAGCATTCTGCTTGTATCTTCAGGTGACATGATGTAGAGCTGTGGCTGTTTTACCTAGTTACTATGGTAATATGAAGGAGTTTTGCTTGTACCAATTTAACAATTCTTTGAGCAGAGGTATAATAAAAAATCTACTTCCCAAGTCAGAGAATAAAGTTGTATTGATTTTTAATAATCTAAAAATAGCTACTTTAAATTAAAATAGATAATATAGATGAGTGAAAACACATTTGAATAATTGAATGAATTAAATGATTTGCCTGTTTAATTAATTAAATGGTTTGACTGTGAAGCTGGTGGGAAAAATTATAAACCTTTATGAATAAATGTAACAATCCAAAATGTACTGTACCCATTTTCTGTATACTCTTAAATAATGCTTTACTACATTTACTTGAGAATGTTTCTTTAAAACATGTAATTTTTAATAGGATTTTTGTTATCCTATGTGGATGTTGAGCAAGGCAAACATTTTACTGAACAATTGAAGTGTATGAAGTTTTAAAAGTACTTTCATGCTTTATTTTACTATTATCCACTTTAAGAATAATCAAATTGTATTTTATGTTATTAAACAAATTGTATTTAATTGGGTACATTCATATTAAAAGAACGTTTTTGTAAATTATTCACTCCTTACATTTTTAAGTACTACTTTAGATCAACATAACAAAACACTATCTTAACTCACTGTATCAAAACACTACATTACCTCACTGATTCAGAGTTCTACTTTACCTCACTGCGTCAAAGCACTACTTTAACTCACTCTATCAGAGCACTATATTACCTCAATTTTAAAATTACTACTTCCTCACTCTATCAAAGCCCTACTTTACCTCATTGTGTCAAAGCACTACTTTACCTCACTCTATTAGATAACTGAAAACAAAACTATGATAGATATTGAAATAGAGAGATAAAAAGGTTTTGAACCTTAATCCTAACTGTACAGCAGGGGTCTCCAAACAGTTCCACGGAGGGCCGAGTGTCTGCAGGTTTTAGTTTTTTCCTGTAAATTGGTTCCAGGTTCAGACCTAAATAACCAGATGAGGGTAGACCTAACCAATCAGTGACATAATTAATCAATCAAGTACAAGGTGAGAGTGAAAACCTGCAGACACTCGGCCCTCCGTGGAACGGTTTGGAGGCCCCTGCTGCACAGTATAACTAGGAACTGTTGTAATCTATGTTTTATGTAACTTTTGTAATGTAAATTCTCTCTGCAGTTATTTTTGATCAGGTCCTCTTGGAAAAGAGATTTTTAATCTTGGTGTGACTAAATTACAAATTATAACAACTTTAAAATCCCAGGTGTCTTTTATACAGGTAACGAGCTGAGATCATGGCCACTCTTTTAAAGGAAGTGCTCCTAATCTTAGCTTGTTACCTGACACCTTAAAAGACACCAGTCCACAGAAGCAATCAATCAGATTCCAAACTCTCCACCAAAGTCAAGACAAAAAAGCTGTCCAAGGAATTCAGGGACAAGATTGTAGACCTACACATGGCTGGAATTGGCTACAAGACCGTTGCTAAGCAGCTTGGTGAGAAGTTTACAACAGTTTGTGTGATTACTCGCAAATGGAAGAAAAACAAAATAACTGTAAATCTCCCTCAGTCTAGGGTTCCATGCCAGATTTCACTTCATGGAGTTTCAATGATCATGAGAATGGTGAGGAATCAGCGCAGAACTACACAGGTGGATCTTGTCAATGATCTCAAGGCAGCTGGGACCATAGTCTCCTAGAAAACAATTGGTAACACACCATGTCAGGAAGGACTAAAATCCTGCAGTGCCTGCAAGGTCCCCCTGCTCAAGAAAGCACATGTACAGGCCCATCTGAAGTTTGCCAATGAACATGAATGATTCGGAGGGGAACTGGGTGAAAGTGTTGTAGTCAGATGAGACAGAGGTAGAAACACTATGCTTTGGGGTGTTTTTCGGCTAAGGGGACAGGACAACATCACTGCATCAAAGGGACAATGGATGGGGCCATGTACCGTCAAAATATTGGGAGAGAACCTCCTTCCCTCAGCCAGGGCATTGAAAATGGGTTGTGGATGGGTATTTCAGCATGACAATGACCCATAACACATAGCCAAGGCAACAAAGGAGTGGCTCAAGAAGAAGCACATTAAGGTCCTGGAGTGGCCAAGCCAGTCTCCAGACCTTAATCCCATAGACAATCTGTGAAGGGAGCTGAAGGTTCAAGTTGCCAAATGTCAGCCTCGAAACCTTAATGACTTGCAAAAATGAGTAGGACAAAATCCATCCTGAGATGTGTGCAAACCTGGTGGCCAACTACTAGAATCATCTGACCTCTGTGATTGCCAACAATGGTTTTGCAAATAAGTACTAAGTCATGTTTTGCTAAGCGGTTAAATAATTATTTCACTGAGTAAAATTTCAATTTTTAACTTATTTGAAGTGCGGTCTCTGGATTGGAGTTGTTCCTCTATAAAATAGGTATTTTATTAACCGTCAGAGGATGAACTTTGCATCACCAAAAAAATACCTGATGACTGTCAGTGAAAGAGATACTTAAATGTTACAAGAACAAAGACAGAATCAGAGAAAACAATGCTACGGTGGAAATTATCCACTGAACAAACACAATGACGCATTACAATGACCCTGATGCATGAAGGATAGACTACACCTGTTTCTCTTCCAAGTTCACAGAACAAAGAAACACAGAGTCATCACACCCAGAACATGATGATTCCTCCTATCTCTATATCTCAATAAACTCCTTTAAGGCTTTCTGTAAGGGACTACTAAGGCGGTGAGCAGACTTCCACCTCTTAGGTGCCAGGGGGGAGGCTCAGTATGGCCTGGGGTATTTAGTGACACAGGTCTCTTACAGTCACCTGCAATGAATCCATTCCTTTACATTAAATTCACGTCTCCTTTTATGATAAATGTTTTAGAAATTATAGATATAGGATGCTGAACCCTTTTATGATATAGATTTTGAGGGAGATTACGGCTATAGAATACAACCAATTTTATGCTAAATGGTTTTGGGAAGACTTTGGATATTGAATGCGGACCAATTTTATGATAAAAGTTTATTAGAGAAATTATATAAAGATACAGAGGCATTTCATGATAAATCTTTAGAGGAGAAGTTAGGTATAGGAATGGAAACCAATACCACTAACAAATGAGGGCTGGATTCAACCTCAAACTCAATCAAAGAAGGCTTTTCCAACTGGCACGAATTTCATCACAGCAACTCAAAATGAGACTCAGTAGTGTGTATGGCCACCACTTTCCTGTATGCGCTCCCAACAACGTCTGGTCTGGGCCTGCTTCTGATGAGATGGCAAATGGTGTCCTGAAGGATCTCCCAGACCAAGATCAATGCCCCCCTATTCTCTACATTGCCCTATGGACCCTGGGTATAAGGGGGGCACTGTGTAGGAAATAAAATGCTATTAGGAACGTGGCCAGTGTCATCATACCCTGAGGCTGCCTGCTGATAGTATCTGGACTGAAGCTAGTGGCTTACGAGACCTCCTGTTAATACTAACTAGGGTAGGGTAACGGAAACAACACACACACATACACACACAAACAAAATAACCAGGTTAGAGCCAGTATTTACAGAGGAATGATAATAGCTGCCATGCTACATTAACCTTGTAAATGAACAGTGGATTTAAAAAAAAACCACAGGTCAGAGGTGAAAAC
This sequence comes from Novumbra hubbsi, assembly GCA_016801125.1. Lineage (NCBI taxonomy): Eukaryota > Metazoa > Chordata > Actinopteri > Esociformes > Umbridae > Novumbra > Novumbra hubbsi. The sequence goes on along the minus strand of JACXGK010014942.1, from coordinate 1,132 downwards.
ATCACGTTAATAGATGGTGATGCAGAGACTTTAACTAAGTAGCCAAAAACAAAAAAACTCTTTATATGATTCCGACTCAAACAACCGTTTTAAGGCCAAACAACAAAGCTTTTAGATTACGTAAAAAGGCCAGACCACAGAACAAAAAATAACAGCTTTTTAATAACTTTTATGTAAAACTCTTGGTCTGTTGTGGGATGTAGTTTGTGGTTGAAAGAGGGTCTAAGGCTTGTTGTCTTCTGTTGTGGGATGTAGATGGTGGTTGAAGGAAGGTCTAAGGCTTGTTGTTTTCCGTTGGTCTGTTGTGGATGTAGGTTGTGGTTGAAGGAGGGTCTAAAGCTTGTCTTCTGTTGGTCTGTTGTGGGATGTAGGGTCTAAAGCTTGTCTTCTGTTGGTCTGTTGTTGGATGTAGGTTGTGGTTGAAAGAGGGTCTAAAGCTTGTTGTCATCTGTTGGTCTGTTGTGGATGTAGGTTGTGGTTGAAAGAGGGTCTAAAGCTTGTTGTCATCTGTTGGTCTGTTGTGGATGTAGGTTGTGGTTGAAGTAGGGTCTAAGGCTTGTATTCTTATGTTGGTCTGTTGTGGATGTAGGTTGTGGTTGAAGGAAGGTCTAAGGCGTGTTGTCTACTGTTGGTCTTTTGTGGGATGTAGGTAGAGGTTGAAGAAAGGTCTAAGGCTTGTTGTCATAGGTTAGTCAGTTGTGGGATGTAGGTTGTGGTTGAAGAAGGGTCTAAGGCTTGTTGTCTTCTGTTGGTCTGTTGTGGGATGTAGGTTGAGTTTGAAGGGCGGTGTAGAGCGTGTTGTTTTCTGTTGGTCTGTTGTGGATATAGGTTGTGGTTGAAGGCGTGTCTAAGGCTTGTTGTCTTCTGTTGGTTTGTTGTGGGATGTAGGTTGTGGTTGAAGGAGGGTCTAAGGCTTGTGGTCTTCTGTTGGTATGTTGTAATTGGACACCTCTATGAGGTTGTTATCTGGGTCTCTAAAGTAGAGAGAGGTGATTGGACCAACCGCCCCGCTCCTCTCTACTGGACCCTCCTCAATCTCCACACCACAAGCCTGCAAACAAACATATCAGACAGACAGATATATCAGAGTGACAGACAGGCATATCAGAGAGGCAGGCAGGTATTCATCACG
>JACXGK010014941.1:0-10891 GCA_016801125.1 Novumbra hubbsi | reverse complement strand
GAGGACCAGGGCCCGTGTATCAGGATGGGGGGACCAGGGCCCGTGTATCAGGATGGGAGGACCAGGGCCCATGTATCAGGATGGGAGGACCAGGGCCCGGGTATCAGGATGGGGAGGACCAGGGCCCGTGTATCAGGATGGGAGGACCAGGGCCCGTGTATCAGGATGGGAGGACCAGGGCCCGGGTATCAGGATGGGGAGGACCAGGGCCCGTGTATCAGGATGGGGGAGGACCAGGGCCCGTGTATCAGGATGGGAGGACCAGGGCCCGTGCGCACATAACGGTGAGGGATGTTGCTCATACATACAAAACCCAATAGACTGTAGTCAGCTTTAAATGTCTATATTTGTCTTTTTTTAAGGGGGAGGTTATAGGAATATTGCAATAGACTAGAGTTAATCTCTATGTTGTTCATAAATGTGTATACATCTGAATAAACATCAAAATATAATATTTATTTTCTAGCCCGGTAGAACATGTTTAGTAGGGCAATGCTTTTTCCTACTCTACAAAACACCCAGTCAGCAGATATGTAAGTATCTATCCAGATATCGGGCAAGTGAAGCTGTTCCTTAAATCAGGAAGAAATTAGTCAAAAGGAAAAGCCTCTCTTTGTGATTAAAGGACAATTATTTGCCATCTACATTTTTTTCCAAATGTTTCGTCTTTTGAGATTTGAGACAACTAAGTTCATTTTGTGTCCTTAGTCAAAACCTTTCCAAATGCTTATGAAACGAAAATGCTACATGCTTTGGAGCTCTCTGCTCTTTCTACAATCCACATACTGTTCCCTTGTTTTATTTCTGGTAGTAGTCTAACTGGGGCAAATAGAGAGCAGGGGACTTAGCTTGTTAACCTACCGGTCACGAGCTGCGTGCTCTGTACAGTCAGACTCTGGCAACGTCAGTCAATAAAGCATTGTTTTCTGGAATCGTGATAACATCATCATCATCATCAAATACGATGGCTGTCAAATGTCGTCAAAGCGATGGTATCATAGCTTAGGCCAACCATATACAAGACATTGTTGTGCTGACGTTTGCCGTGACAAAAGATCTCAGAGGCATGCCAGCTTCAGGATTTTCAATGGTTCAGGGGTTACGACACCATTCTATAACAGCTTCACGACCCCCTACGTCAGTTCAATGTCAGAGAGCAGGGCTGTGAAAAGCCAGCATGACGTCCAAGAAGCCTGGAGGTCAGAGGGAAACAACTCTTCTATACACTGAGCCTCTTTTAAAGTCTCACTAAAGAGAACTCAGCGGAGTGTTCCCTTGTTATCAGATCAATGGGACCTTGAGACACACCAACCCCCCTACAAGGGGACATCCAAACACGAAACACATCACACTCTATGAGCAGTTCAATCTCTTTCTCTTCTCCCTTTTGTTAGGTGGATATGCCATCAACAAGCGTCAGCAAATATGGCCTTAACACACAGTTGATGCACAGTGCCAGACAGATATTTCTCAGGGATTATCGCTACAGCATGGCAAGTATAGAAATATGTTGTCAAAGGTGCCTTGGATTCATTTGCTTTACCTATTAACAGAAGGACTGACAAATGTAGATTTTCACAACGACGAGTCACGTTAAACCACTTTCAGACCTTCAGTAGAAATCCACTTCTGCACCTTCTTGGTTTAACTGAAATATAGTGGACATTTTAAGTGGATTTTTTTTAACTAAAGGAATTCTCCACAATACAATTCCAATCAAACTTCAATTAAGCCTGCATCAAGAGATTATTAGTAAAGGCGCCACTTCAAAACAACGATTCCATACCGAACAAATCGCTAATGGAAAACCATTACTGTATTTGCCAGCAAAATATTGCTCTCATGTTGTCCACTTTGAACCATCTGTACAGATTGTCACACACCGCTAGTCTGGGTGCCTCTGGGGAAAGAGAGTCAGGATGGCTTTTAGGAGCCAGGTAGGAAGTTTCTTTAAATGGACTCTGGGAATCAATCATGTCTTTGACACACACTACAGTGGCAGATGATAAACTAGTAAGTGACAAGATGGTGTTGGACTGAAGGGACTCTGCAGACGTCACAGACATGGTGTGGGCACCAGCATTGATGTGCACGGCAGATATGGATACATCTGCAATCATTGAAACATATTTTCAACTTGTACACTTGGCTAACAAGATGTATATGTTGCACAACATGGAAATGTAAAGCATAACGTTCAATGTGGAGTGTAGCCTGTTCAAACACTGACTTCGCTTGACACACTTTACTAGTTCAATTTAAGTTAACTCCATTGTACATCAATACAGCCAAAAAATGTGTTGCTTTACTTTAAGCCATTTTATTTCTTAGTTTCTTTATATAACCAAATAATTTTTATCAGAGAAGGAACATTTCAGTTTATTTATGGAATATACAACACAATTTAGGTTTCACAGGTTGTCCAGTTCCTTCAGGATTCCACACAGGCAATCGCATAAAGGTTAGCTGTGTCTCCCAGCACAGTCTTAAAAGCATGGAGGAGACACGAGGAGACGGGCTGTGAGGAGAGCACGACAGGGCCGTGGAACGGTATCAACAAGGCAGCGAAACTGGTACCGGCTCCTTTGCATGAGAAGGTTCAGGAGAAGAGCCCTATAAAATGACCCCTAGCTGGCTACTGGTGTGCATGATTCTGACCAAACAGTCAGAAACAAACTCTCTGAGGGTGGCATGAGGGTCCAATATCCTCTATTGGGACCAGAACTCACAGCCCAGCACCGTGCAGCTTGATTGGCATTCACCAAAGAACACTAGAATTGGCAAGACCACCATTGGCGCCCTGTTGTCTTCACAGATGGAGAGCAGGTTCCCACTGTGCACATGTGACAGAACTGAATCCAACGACGCCACCAAGTAGCACCAAAGAATGTCCAGGAGCTCACTGATGCCCGGATCCAGGTCAGGGAGGAGATCCACTGGGAACCCATCCGCCGTCTCATCAGGAGCATGCCCAGTCCTTGTCGGGAGTGCATACAGGCACATAGGGGCCATACACACTACTGAGTCACATTATGAGTTGCTGTGTTAAAATTCACGCAAGTTGGAACAGCCTGTGATTTAAATGATTTACTTAGTTGGAATCCAGCCCTCAAACGGTTGGTGATTTTGGTTTCCATTGACCATTTTTAGGTCATTTTGTTCTCAACTAATGACACAATGTACAGTAAATCGTTTAAGACTTTAATATATTTTGTTCATCAACACCCAAATGGTGATTTAATAAGTTCCAGTATAAAGTCTTCCTCCCATGTCCCTCCCACTGACCTGCTGTTCATATCTCTGTTTGAGTTCCTCCAGTTGGAAAGAAAATTCCAGGGTCTGTTTCTCTCTCAAAGACTTAGAGCGGGATAGATCCTCCTCCACCTTCTCCATCTAGAAGAAAATGGGATTTACAGCTACAGCAGTCATTTACAACATTAACAATTTCTACACTGTATTTACATTTTTTAAGTTATTTAAATTGACAACGAATTTGCTTTTCATACAAAAACAAGAACATTTCTAAGCGACTTCCAACTTTTGAATGGCAGTGTCTATACACAATATATAAAAAGCAGGTGATGACAGCTAATGAGGCCGAAAGTGTACTTGTTATACTGCTATAAAGCCAGGATGAAACCATTTCATAGTAAATATGCTGTGTTTAATCCTCTTAGTTCTGTATGCAATTGCAAAGACAGTTTCTGTTCCGGATGCTGCTGTGTGTTTATTTTACTGACATAATAGAGCAGACACTTCTCTTTAAATGGCATCCAGTGGAGTAAAGGCTTTTAGCATGAGCAGTAATCCATTTAGACACATCCATATCCACACAGTTTAATAGCAAAAACACAAAGACAGACATGGAGGCAGAGGGACATGAATTGAGATAAGGAGAGCAATAAATACATGGAGGGAGGGAGAGGCATAGGAATAGAGATATGGAAAGAATGAAGAGGGAGATGAATAGAGATAATAAGAGAAAGCAATAGAGGGAGAGGCACACGATTGGAGATATGGCGAAAACAATGAGAGGAAAGGAACGGAGATATGGGGAGACAGAAACGGAGACGCACAGGAATGTGGCAAGAGCAATGAGGGGAGAAGAACAGAGATATGGAGAGATACAGATGGAAAGACTTACAATGCTCATTCGTACATAATTAAAGTGGTATATAGAGGAATACAGAAACGGGGCAGAAATACTGTAGTAGAGAGAGAAAGGGGGATAAAGAGAGGTGGTAGAGATAAATACAGAGGTAGAGACAAATAGAGAGGTAGAGACAAATAGAGAGGTAGAGAAAAATAGAGGGTATAGAGGAGAGACAGAAAAGACAGAAAGATGAATCTACCTTTACAAAATGGTTAAATATAAATTGATGGTATATATATATATATATATATCTTTTGGATATAGTTAAGAATTTCTAGTGGTTTGATCAATTGTGACACAAGCGTGTTTCGGGGGAAATACTTATTTCATGATTAATACAACTTTTTGTCTGTAAACAACTAAAGCGTAGAATTTCATTCACATTTAGAACGTACGATCAAGATGAAACACAGCAACAACATTTGGACATAGCCTTTTTTGCTTATCTTTACCAAGGTGCCAAAGATGGTGGAGGGCATTGTATGCATGTGTCAGGTCTTAACGCAATGGATGCTGGGTTTTTAAGTATAGGTAGTGGGCCTGAAAGTGAAAGAAAGGTTAAAGACTGGAACGGGGCTTTCAGTTAAATATTTCAAAATGTTGGAATAAAAGGAAGACTGTATCTTCGGCCGTCTATCTCGTCACATCTTTCATTCCTCTTAATCCTATTTGAAGGCTCTGTATCTTGCTCTCCATTCGGAAAATCACATTCTGCAATTACTTCAGTAGAGTTGCCAGCTCTCTGCTGAGGATTCTTGAGCTCCAATAGTTTCTGACTTTCTTTATTGTCTGTGTGTGCTTTAGTTTCCTTCATACAGTGGTGTTTCTCCTGGTTAGTTACTACTAGTGTCTTTGTTTCCTTACCCAGGTGTAATGTGGCAGTACATTGTGGGGTAACTTTGACTGCTTGGAACACGTCTCTGACTGGACGGCGTCTCTGACTGGACCGCATCTCTGATGCCAACTTTCTATTTCTTTCTAGCAATTCAGCTTGCACCTTTTCTAATGCATGCTTGTTCTAGCAGAGCTGCCTGTTCAGCTTCAACTTCAGCCTTCAAGTTAGAGATGGACGTAGATGATGACGTGCCATGGACTGGCACAAAATATGCAGTTGAACTGCACTACTCAACAGACAGACTTTGGCAAACATTGCAGACATCGATCTCAGCAGAGGACAAAAAGAGAAGCAACATGATTGGAGCTGAGGGGAGAGAAGAGGAGTAAACTGAAATAGGACAGTTGTTAATACCACACTGTCCATGGTGCTGTCAGTTGGTGTCCATGGAGCTATTCTAGAATATTCCCACCTACACCATGCCAACAAGCTACTTGTTCCATGTGTACAGTTACATACTAATTACCGTAGAAAATGTATTCTTCACAATTTAACAAGTGCTCTGTCAATAAAGCCTACACACAAATAGCGCAAAGTGCTCTCGCTCTGCCCAAATGCCTAGGGAAACCAACTTTGTATTAACACCGTCAGAGTTTACAGCGTAATCCACATTGATTAGTTATCTCTCAATAATCCGCAGCCCACAGTGTGCCAACTGCTGAACGGAGGCCCAGTCAAAAAGACTAATTACTGCATGACTTCACTGTTTATAGCCATGTCCTCTGTGATGGGTTCTTAACATCAATACCACCCAGCCCCCTCTACGCCCACACAGGGTTAGAGCAGGCATGTACGTACACACACACACACACACACACACACAAACAGGCTACAGTATAAGCTTTTTAACACAACTGGTCAAAGTGTTTTATCGACAGAACTAAAACTGTAGGACTGTTAAATCAGTGCAATTATTTGGGCAAAATTGCATGAAAACAAAAGAGTAAAGGATGTAAAGGTTAGAGGAACGTGACAACGTTGCTCGCTGTTCACTATAGGAGGGACATATCATACATTGAGGGCATCGAAATGAACATGTTTAGACCAGCTGTGAGAAAGAGGGAAAAACAGTAAGGGACAGAGAGAATGAAAGAATGAGAAGAAGTGATAAAAAAAGAGCCATACACAGAGGAATGGGTTTGTAGTCTGTATGGAGCCCCAGCACATCTGTGACCAGGATGCGTCATCTCAACTTGTCGACTCTCTCCTCTCTTTCTCTCTCTTTCTGTGTGTGTGTGCGTGTGTGTGAGAGAGAGAGGGTTTGTGTGTGTCTGTGTGTAGCTATTTGCATTGTCCTGCTTTGATCCCAGTCTGTCATCCTGCCTCCACTCTCTGTGGTCACAAGGCCAAAAAGCTCTAATGGGAACCATTCTGATATTATTCTGTGACAATTATACATTTTAAATCTGTTATTTTATTGGCGTTGTGTTTAAATGAGGTCATAATATCTAAGCAAATTACAAATATAGACACTGAATTATGGATTTGTTGTGTGAATGTGAAAATATGTGATCAAATCCACTCTAGTTTCAGCATTGTAAGGTCCCCAAAAAAAACGTAACCCCATAAATCCAGACAGTCCAGGCTAAAAGCCACTCAGGATGTCTATGTAGTATTTCAGATGCGTATACCTGTAGTTTCATATCAGCGTAAGTCTTCTCTGAGCTGATCTCGACTTGTTTCTTAAACTGTTCCAGAACGTTCTCCGCCTGCTGGGCATGTTGCCTTTGACTCTCTCTCATACCGGCCAACTGCTCCTCCTTCTCCCTGAAACACACATTTAACACACATCATTTGTATCCACTAATCTAATTAACATTAATACAGGATTCAAACATTACAGAATGTTGTTAATTACACTGACACTCAGGTATATCAACGGCACACGCGGATACAAACAAAAACAAGCCGATAGACGGGATTATATGATGGACTTTGATGTTCAGCACTCAAACCTGTTGTTTAGCAGACATGATGGTTGGAGTGACACCCCAGTAAACGGGGGTCTTGCGTGCCAGCCGTACAGGGAACACCCGAATATACCTGCCAGTTTTATTCAGGATTCAAATGACTTCTACACTGCACCTGTCAGCATTTACTTCAGAATGTCTATTGGGTGTGTGCAAGTCTTAATATGAATGATGGTTATAATAATACTATTCATAATCATTAGAATATTTATATTAACATTACTTTTGGCCAGGACGTATACAGATACATAAACAATGCTGAGGAATTTGACAGTGTTTTATGTCTCAGTCCTTAGGCTCCTACGCTTATGCATAAAAGATTAATTGAAGTCAAAGTTTTCATTTCAAGATAAAATAATACTGACCCTGGTCAAATGCAATGAACTACATTAGTGTTCATTTTGGAAGTTATTTTAGATATAGTTACAGTAATATGTCAATAAAAGCAACAGATAACCTTTAATAAAAAAACTAATCAATCAGAAGTGTTGGTACCATTTCAGAATAGAGAATTCTACTCTGTAAGTGTAATAAAGGGATGTACAGTGTTTTAAACTTTTATTTCACAGCAATTACATGAGCCTTTTGGAGCAAGACGACAGGTTATGTAGGTACGCTATTACTTTAGTTCAAGTGGCAAATGAAAATATTAGTCTCATGTGAATTACTGTGCAATCATTTAACAAATTTATAGACCTATTGCTAACTTGTTACAGTTTTGAAGAAAAGAAAGCTGTGCTGGCTTGCCCCAAACACTCTGAGATTGAGAATACATGCACCTGCGCTATTCGCTAATCAGTCTTAAAGACAAAGCAAAAAAGCACAAATATTTTTGTTAACCGTGTTAAAGATGGTCCTATTTATGGATTAAATGGTCGATAACGATATATCTGTAGTGGGCCAATATCATCATCCAGCCGATATGTCTGTTCACCCCCGCAATAAAGTAGCTGTTAAATTTATAATGAGCTTGCCATAAAACTATACATTTTTGTTATTATACACAAGTTATTATATCATGAGCTGACTTACAGTTTGATTTATCTAACTTAATAGCTATGAATCTTTCCATCTAACTAATAGCTACCAGTGACAATAATGTGAAAAATGGTTTTGGGTAGAACACACTAGGGTCTCTTTTCTGGTGTACAGTTGCCTCAAATATCTCTTCAAACTATTACAATATTCTTTATCATGTTGCATTACTAATTAAGTGGGTCCGTACCAATTTCTTCCCAGTACTTGAAGGAGGGTGTGATGATCTGGCCAGTGCAGCAGTTATGCGCTGGTGTTTGTATGTTAAACACTTTTTCTTTCGAACGCACCTCGGTCCCAATCATTGTTTATCACATGCACCCGTTTCCCCTTTAGTTAATGTGTTGTGTGTATAAATGTCCATTTGTTTGGTCTCTCTGTGTTGTTTGTTGTGGTATGTCAGTACACTTCACATTGGTGTTTTCCGTTTGATCCATATGTCCTTGTTTCTCCTTTTGTAAGTATGTATATGGTGTAGGTTTCTATTTAATAAATCCACATCATCGTTTTTTGAATGTCGCACTTGGTTCGTCCACATCCCACCGTCGTGACAGAACAAGGGTGACGTGTACGTACTGCAGACAGCTAACTTACAACAACGAACGACACCAAGTGACAAACCAAAGGGACATGTATACCCACACAAATCACCAAGTGAAAACAGGTGCGCATAATCAGTCCAAAGTGTCCGAGGTGCGTTCGAAAAGAAAAGTGTTCAACATAAAATCCCCAGCGCTGAACGGTGCTGCGCTGGCCAGATCGTGACAGAGGGAAGTTGAAGTTACAGCCAAAATCTAGCATCACTTTTAATCTTAATTATTTGTGAGCGTCTGTTATCTGTCTGTTTGCAGGAAATAGGTAAAACCCAAGAAAGGGTCTCATAAATAGTGATGGGCATTCAGAATCTTTTCTGTGAACAACAATTAAACATGACAAATGTGCAATTCTCCAATGTAAAGCCAAAAACGAGAAACATGTAGACAAGAAGCATAAAAACAGGCGTGGAACACAAAGCTAAGCTCTCGCAGCTTTGTATTGTTTCTGCAGTGTGGATATGAAATCCTTTATGGGTGATGTTGTAACTTGCAAACAGTCAATTATTAGAAAAACTGTGATTCCAAATCAATGCCTTCTTTCAGGATTGTAATTCAGTTGCCAAGAAACACAAAAATTAAGTTTCAAAAATAGTTGTTTTATTAAAAACGACCCCTCACTAAGTACAGACTACACAAAGCAAGAGGTACCTGCATGCATAATATTATATGCAGAAAGTAAAAAAAAAAAACTTAAATGAGTTAAATTAATCCATCACCAACACAAAAAATGTGATTAAATCAGGTTCAATTCTCAAAGATCTATTTTCATCGTTACTGACAAGTATTATCTATTACAATTTTTGTTGACAAAATTAACACTGAACTATGGAGCAAATATCTATCACTCAGTGTATGTTTTGTTATGTTTCAGAAAAAAAAAAAGAAGAGATCCACAGACAGAAAAAACTTTAAAAAGAGACAGCCATCCTTTTTTCAAGCACCACTGACGTCCTTATTTAACGTGCCACCAAACTGCTACATAATAACAACAACAGGCAACAAACTAAAGAAAGGAGAAAAGAGACATTTTGTTTCCATGCTCTTTATAGCTTTCCTCTGTCTCTTTGTAATTTTGGTCTCTCTCATGTCAGACATCAAACATGGCAGAAATTGTTTTTTTCCCCGCGCCATTGTGTACTCTGTAATTATTAATCAGGCAGGCAATACGACTGGCTTCAGGGTGCTGTGCAAAGCAACTCAGCCAGACACAAAAGAATGCAGAGTCAAGGCTCAAACAAAAAAGACTGAAGAAAGGATGTGGCAGAAATAGCTAGAACAAATAGCCGTTTGAGAGCGGATGGTGGGACAGGAGAGGTGGGGGTTACTGAAGTGAATATAAGGTGGCTTGGGTTTTAAGCATATACTTTACATTTAAGTAATGCATGAAAATGAACGCATGCTGCCATCAGACGAAGCGTGCGATGGGTGGGGTGTGTGTTTGGCCCCTAATATGTTTCTTGGAGTGTGTTTGGCCCCTAATATGTATCTGGGAGTGTGTTTGGCCCCTAATATGTATCTGGGGGTGTGTTTGGCCCCTAATATGTATCTGGGAGTGTGTTTGGCCCCTAATATGTATCTGGGAGTGTGTTTGGCCCCTAATATGTATCTGGGAGTGTGTTTGGCCCCTACTATGTATCTGGGAGTGTGTTTGGCCCCTACTATGTACCTGGGGGTGTGTTTGACACAGAGCAGCAGATTGTCCGTCACCATTAATCTCAGAGAAAAGGGTGAGATGAGAGGGCAGAGGGAAGGAGTAGAAGGAGGAGGAGGAGGAGGATGCCAGCTCCTTGGCGGGCCCACGCCTTTAAATGGCTTCTGGTCAGAGAAGTGGAAGGAGAGGAGACTCAAATTAGAGATGTGCCATCGGCAGAGAGGAAACCCTCTCATCCCTCCATCTTGAAGGGAAAAAAGAGAGGACGAGAGCGAGCGTCTTAACGAGAGGGCGACCGGGCTTCCGCCTAGCCGCATGCCAGACAGGAGGGTCCAGAGCTCCAAAACCACAAGACGCCTTGCCTCAAACACACACAAGCACCGTTATAGAGCCCACGTTCATCATCCTGGGAGACAGTCAAACACACACGCGCACCGTTATAGAGCCCACGTTCATCATCCTGGGAGACAGTCAAACACACACGCGCACCGTTATAGAGCCCACGTTCATCATCCTGGGAGACAGTCAAACACACACGCACACCGTTATAGAGCCCACGTTCATCATCCTGGGAGACAGTCAAACACACAC
>JACXGK010014940.1:0-10982 GCA_016801125.1 Novumbra hubbsi | reverse complement strand
AGTGGGGGCTCCCATGGAGAGGGTGGGAGTGGATGTAGTAGGGCCGTTCCCCACCACAGACAGTGGAAACCGCTGGGTGCTCACAGCCATGGACTATTTCACAAAATGGCCCGAGGCCTATGCTCTGCCTGACCAGGAGGCAGAGACCATCGTGGACGCCCTGACCACAGGGATGTTCAGCAGGTTTGGGGCTGCAGAGACCATCCACAGCGACCAAGGCAGGAACTTTGAGTCCCGGGTGTTCGCCACCATGTTTGAGAGGCTGGGTATGCACAAGACCCGCACTACTCCTCTCTATCCCCAAAGTGATGGCCTTGTTGAGCGCTTCAACAAAACGCTGGGACAACAGCTGGCCATCGTCTCTGCCAAACACCAGCGTGACTGGGACAAGCACCTGCCTATGGTTCTCATGGCATGCCGCTCTGCTGTCCAAGACTCCACCTCCTGCACGCCCGCCCTCCTCATGCTGGGGAGAGAGATCCGGACCCCTGCGGAGATGGCGTTTGGTCGACCCCTGGATTGCCCTATTGTTCCCCCGGGGCCAGAGTATGCCCGGAGACTCCAGGACCGCCTGGAGACTGCCCACACCTTTGCCAGGGAACAGCTGGAGGAGACAGAAGAGGAACTATGACGTGCACACACGGGGAAGGCACTTTGAGGCAGGGGAGCTGGTCTGGGTCTACAGCCCCCTAAGGAAAAAAGGCAGATGACCCAAGTTGGACAGCCACTGGGTGGGACCATGCAGGGTCCTGGAGAGGGTAGGGGAGGTTGTGTACCGGGTGCAGCTTCCTCCCAGGGGAAGAAAGGTGGCGCTGCACCGAGACCGGTTAGCCCCATACAGAGGGGCCTCTTCTCCCCAAACCCCAGGGACTCCCACAATCTCTCTCTCTGGCCGGGACATTCCTCCAGGACTCACCCCCAGGGGCCACAGAAGGGGCCCCGGACAGCTCCCTCCTTCTGTCCCCCCCCCAAGGTCGCTGCTGGTGTCCCCTGAGCCACGGACTGTATTCCCCGTTCCCACTCCCTTGTCCCCCAGGTTTCGTCCTGCAGCCCCTGGTGCTCAGAGGAGCAGGCCAGGGGTGGAGCCCCCTGTTGCACCTCTGGACACTCTGCGACCATCACGGCCACACAGGCAGAGGAGGCCTCCGGGTCGCTTAAGTGACTTTGTTTGTTCCCTCGGGGACGAGGGACTTTGTGGTGGGGGGGCTGTGTAGCGACCCGCACAGAAAGCTGGGGGTTCTAGGTTAGACTGTTACCTGTATGTCTGTCAAACAGCTGTCTGCCAATCCCCAGGATGCCTGGTAGGTGCGGAGGCCGTGCATCCTGGTAATTGGCAGAGAGCCTTGGTGGGGGTTGGCCAGGGGAATAGTTGGGGTGATGAGACCAGGTTGGGTTTGGCGCTCTTTCTCTTTCGCCCGGGGTTTTCATGTTAGCAGGTTTAAAGTTAGTGTGTTGGTTGTGTTTTGTTTGGCGTGGGCTACGGCCAGACAGTAGCCGGTGTTAGGTACGAATAAACCGTTGGTTCTCCTTCATCCCCTGTCTGGACAATTGATCCTTTCCGCGTAGCCAGGTCATTACACTATGTTCTGTTTCGTAACCTCTGACTGCTTCATCCTAAGGTCGCTGGTGCCAACGTGAATAACAATTTCTCTATACTCCCTATACTTGCCAGTTTTAGACTTCGCTAGCACCAACCCCAGATTTGCGGCTACGTCTCTGGCTCTGTCCCCCGGTAAACAGTGTACGATCGCTGGCTGAATCTTTAGTCTAATACTGCGGCTAATGGAATCGCCGATGACTAGCGTTTTAAGTTTTTCCGGGACACGGGTAGAAAATGCCTGCCGATCATTCCCCTCCGATGACGCCTCGGGCCTTGACTCCGAATCCAGAGGGGAAAACCTGTTGAAAGACTCAGTCGGCTCTAGCAGCGACCCAGGTATAACTGGTCTGTGGCATTTCTTCCCAGTTACCAAGAGAGCAGGGGCTGTGCCGAGGGACTAACAACGCTATCGTTTCTGCCTAGTGGCAGAGACGCTGTTATATCCGTTTCTACGCTTACATAATCCTTGCCTGACATTTGCGTCTGAAGCTGATCCTCTAACTTTGCTATCTTAACTTGAAGACGATAGTTCTCCTCCATGTTAAAATTACAGCAGCTACAGTGAGAAGGCATGATTGTACTTAGCTTCGACTGTTCAGGTGCGAGTAGCTCGTTTGGTGTCCGAAAGAGTCAGCAAGTCAGCAATCCCACAATCATTGGGCTTTTACATAGTGGACTACTGTATTTTTATGCCACTGCTGGTATATATACATTAAATACTGAATTACTTGTTGTATTTACAGTATTCAATACAATATTATATTTTTTATTAAAATGTCTTATAATTCCAATTAAACAATTGCAAAAATCTGTGTCTACATGCCCTGCATGCTGTGTTCTCCATTTTTTCATGTAGTGTCTAATAAATGCTCTGAAGTGTTTATATTTTGACTCGTTGTGTTTACGATCTGAAAGCTATGTGTGATTTTGAGAACAGAGTGAAGAGTTTTGAATAGCGTTTGATTTTGACAGAAGAGTCTGGGGTTCTGTGAATGTAGTTTGAAGATGTTGGTTTTGTGTTTAGAGTTTTGAGAAAATGGGTGAAGGTTGGGTGTTTTAGCAACTGTAATGATTCCTCACATTGTGAAGACCAATTCCATTTGAAATCTCTAGCATTTGGTGAAATAATGATGGCTTCCATCTTGCTGCAGTCTGGGTGCAGACCTTGTTCCACTAAGTCCTGGAGGAAAACACACTCACTGTGTTTTGTTCACACAGTGTTTCTCTTGATGTCTATTTGTCAAAAGCCCTACAAGGTGCCTTTTTATGCTTGACAGAGCAAACAACATTACCTGTATTATTCAAGATCTGGTCAATTCTACGTTACAATATTGCTGGAGCTGTGAAATAGCATTGGTCAATTGAACCTGAAAAGCCACTTTGTTTGTAGTCAGAAACTGTTCTGAATACGGATTTAGTTTTAGTTGGTAATAAGCAACAGACATGACCAGCATTGTGACAACCTGTCTTACATAGAGACATAAAACCAATAGCATCAAATTATATAAAATAAATCACAAAATGTACTTTATAAAGCCCTTTTTCCATCAGCAGTGGTTACAAAGTGCTTTAACAGATATGCCTGAAATCCCAAAGAGCAAGAAAGAACAGTTAATGCATAGTAGACACGAAACACTCCCTAGTAGGGTCCAAACTTAGAAAGAATCCTAGAGAAGGTTATTTAGTTTAACAACAATTTATTTGTGGAAGGTGCCCGAGGCTTTGACTGGTAAAAAGAATGTCTGGAAAAGTTGTTATCCAGCATTCAGACAAAATTGGGTGGATAAAAAAATACATTAGAGATACATTATGACCCGATTGCGAAGCAGTCCCCAAGCTCTCCAAATGAAATTCTGCGGTACTGTTCACTGAGGTGCATTGGTTGTGTTGGTGACATAATGCAGTTGACAAAGTCACAATTCATTTTCATTAGCAGTATAATACATTTGGTGTAGTAATTGTGAGTAGCATTTTAAATCACAGTAGGCTGAAAACTGGTGCACCATCCATTAGTGATTGGAGAGGATAGTTGCACTCAGGAAAGCCCAAAGGACTTTAATTAAGTTTGGCCACTTGGGGAAGAATGACTAAAATAAACCATTGGAGTTAGAGACGGTTCTCTACAATTAACAAGCCTGACCTTTACCACTATTTGGAGTTCACTGCCTTGAATCTCAATTAAAGTAGTACAACAAAACAAGCTACTGGCCTACATTAGTGACACATTCCGCTTCACATATGTAAGACCTGAAGAAAGATTTAAACGTAGTCTTTACGAACTAGATGCAAAATGATATGCTAAAAGTCTGTTTATAGACTATATAGATTATTATACCGATTGAAATCTATCACAAATATAAACCACATAAAGATCAGCAGAAGGATTTTTCATATGAATACCACGCTAAAGATACCATCGCTCTTACCATCATTGCATGGTAAAGAACTTGAAATTAAGAATGAGCTCTTGAGAGTCTTTATTTCTGTCCTGACTGCCACAGACAGCTGTTGAAATGCTCACAAACAGTCTCCTCTTGGTTAGGGGCCAGCACTTGTTTTGTAACCAGGAAGATTACATTTGGATTATTTATTTTGGGTGGCTCTGATCCATCATTATATGTTTTTGTGTAATGAAAATAAAGGGTAAACAAAAACAAACCTCAACCCCTTTTTCTAAGTGACATTTAACAAACATTTAAGCAATAAATTGGTGATAATTACTTTTTTTCTTAAACAGAATGTTGTATTCGTTTGTCAAAATGTGTGAAGTAGATTCTGGGATTGCAATTCAAATGTATACATTTGAGACAAAACATCTTTAGCACACACAAGCAATACTAATTGTTTGGTGTAGAAATGCTATTCAGTGAATCTGTGGATAGAAACAGACCTATTAACATCTGTTTTCTCCTGAGACTACTAGGCTCTGCTGAGTGGACCACTAATACACATTTCTTCAGTTGTTTCTGAAATACAGGCACAGCTAAGAAGTGAACATCACTTAAATACAGTCTACTCATTTCAACTTTTTTTGCATTGTGACTGTGTGACTCTTCTTAAAAATCTACCCTGGAGGCAGACTCACATGACATGCACTATTTTAAATGTCCTTAAAACATCCTTAAAGAACTAACTTGAGGGTAACACAAACAGTGGCAGATGAGAGCTACCCATTTAAAAACAAAAACAAGTGTGAATGTGCTGGCAGTCTGCTGTATTTTAATACAAACTTTGCAGGATTTTCATACACTTTTTTACTTGAATTTACTTACTTGAACTAAGACACTAAGCAACATGTAAATGGAACATTTGTTAACTAATTGTCAATGAGATATTATGCTTTAAAATGTTTGCAAACAAATATAAGTGTCAAACAATAACATAAGCATTGCCTGCACATCAAAGTCAGATAACACGATTAGATGTCAGGAAATATGAATGGCTTTTTCATTGCCAGATCAGAATTTATCCCTTGACATTTTCATCATTGGCAAAGTGCAAAGCCAAAGAAGGAAGCCCTTAAGTGACATTACATCCCAAGCCTTACGGTTTAACTGTTGGCCCAAATCTAACAGCTGTCACGTGGATTTTGAACCAATGCCACTGCTGGTATTTCAGTACTGAAGTCTACCAACACAATGCTCAGAGTGGAGTTAGATGAGACATGAAATCCTTTGTCGTAAAGTATGTCTCATTCCAAACCAATTGGATGTTCTTGCTATAGGTCTTCTGTTAGGAAATACCATTATTGTCCATCCTTTACAAAATCACTTTCATTTTAATCTTGATGGAAATCTTAAAAATCTGATGAAATGTACGATTTTTTACCAATTTATTCACCAGGTAGATATGCTGCATGTGTTTAAATATGTTTTCTGTGGATATTGGCAGCCATTTTTCTATTGGCTGTGTAAGGATTACTACAGCTGATCTTCACTTCATTACTAAGAGGAACATTAATTGACAAGCTTTTCTGCATGATATTAATTAAAGGGACCAATGTACTTCAGCTATACCAGAACCTAAATTAGCTTTAAGCTACTTCTGAATGGATTTCAATGCCAGTGCAGATGTTTCTTTCTTTAAATAACAAATGATTTAAGAAATAAATCCATCCGGTGTTTCATTTATGATCTTTTTGATTACAAACACAAGATACATGTTTCAAGGTAAAAAACAAACTAAGATCCTTATTGGCTGTTATTTAAACAACCAAGGAATCGATGTCAGGCCATTATGAGTGTAAAGCAAAATGCTTAAATATGACTTATTCCTTTTTGCCACTATATTAATATAGTCACTGGCCCCATTACTAACATGCTATTAATTTAAACAAATAGCTAGTACCCAATGAGGCTGATAAACTTGAGCCGGGTTGTATGGAAAGCACTATTCATTGCTGGCTCAGTGACCCACATTTTATATCTGTCTCTAATCTCTGGAGTTATCACAAAAGTATGTATGTATGTTCTATGACTCCGTAAGAGTGGAGAATCTTCACATCTTGTTTTAAGCACATTCTAGAATCAACAGAAAATATAACCGTTTCTGATTGGAAATGTTATTTTGACAATGCATAGGTGTTTAAATGAGGGCACTGCGATTGTACTGTGTTGTTTACCAACATTGGTGGTCAGTAATATTGCCAGAACATTAATACATTGAATGGTGTTTCCTTCTTTTAAGACTTGTCAAAGGTATTGGCCATAGTGGATAATTACTATTTAATTAGCAAGTTGATGTCATTTTGCCTACATGCTTAAGCTCTCTTGTGGTTTCAGACAGCCATTTAAACATATGTATTGTATACAGGCCTTTAATGTAAATACATAGCTGGTTATTTATAATCTGACTGTCTAAATAAAGGTAAAAAAAACTGGAGGGTTGTTATGAGTCCTGCTGAATATTTGAAAACATTGTTGACTATGAAATGTTTGTTGATCCTATGGAACAATAACAAAGTTTGGACACATCTACACATTCAAGGGTATATCTTTAGTTGGACTGTTTTCAACAGATAATCCACATAATAACGCTAGTGAATTCATCTGAATATACTGTACAAATGTGTTCTTACCTTCATCACCTATCTCCTTCTGCTCAGTCTGGGGAAATAGGAAAACAATTTAGATATTTACACAGCCCTGATAGGAAAGTGCTGATTGTACCAAGGCATATCTAGATGAACATATTTACCTGAACAGTCAGAATCTGGTGGGGTTTTCTATAAACAGGGATTTCTATAAACAGGTTTTCTATAAACAGAATGGTTGCAGACTTTTTCCTGAAAGCATAGTAGGGGTAATAATGTTGGGGCAAATAAATTGAGATCTCTGCACATGCAGGACGTCATGTTGCTGTCTGGTCACTGACAAACTGCCTGTCCGACTAAATCCTGTTCAATTGTCCTTTTTGCTTTTCATTTGTATTTGAAAATGTACATGTCTTGTGCCTTCTGTGTGTAATTTTATTTCTTTCTTTAGGGTCAACAAAGGTAGATAAAATAAATAAGTGTATTTGTTGGTGTCCAAAAATAAAACATTGCACATGTTGATCTAGTCTATATTTGGTTTTGGAATTAATGTCTTAATCCATGTGGTTGTTACAGTTAAAGAACCGATGATGGCAAAAGCAGCACTGTACAGAGCATGAGCAGCACCATTGAGGAAATCTCTCTTTTCAAATAAAACATTTGCTCACAATTGGCTGATCCACGCTGACATAGATGGAGGACTCCAAATGAGTGATCAGAACCAATCAGCAAACGAAGGGTACAATTCTTTAGACTACAGATAGTGGTGCTCTATGTCCCTGCCCACGCTGCAAACCCTTTTGGCCACTAGAGGCCTCTATCACTCTGCCTGGTACTTTGTCACACTGGAGATCCCATGACTCAGTCACGGGATTGGTCATATGATTGAAGCAGAGGATCCTGGGAGGTGATCTGCTTCCAGTTTTGTGGTGAACTCGAAAGGTATGTACGGTAAAAGGAAACAGATGTGGCCTTCCCCCAACAATGCACTTATTGAACTAGAAAAGTCAAGCTAGGAAATTCACGTTGGATGTAAAAGTACATGGAATGCCAACATAAAGCTATTTCAGGTGTTACAGTTCCTCATGCACAAGAGCGAATATTCCCTGTGCCCAGTCTTTATGTTTAGAATCCACTCGATCTCCTCAGTGTCTCTGACCCCCCCACACTTAGCACCAGCGGGTCCAGGTCCCCTGGAACCATGACGGTGTCCAGTCCATGTCATGTCATTGAAAACCGTGTGGAGCCATGTAAAATACAAACGTCTACATTAGTCAAACAGAAGAGTAGTGTCTTGGACTTTGTCTTGGTAGAATTCTAAGTTGTTTTAAAATATATACTCATGCTCAAATGTTTTATTTTGACCCTAGCAATAGTAGCCCCCAACACATGTGAATGTATGCACACACACACACACATCATCAACTTCTCGTCCTGGCTGATTGATAGAGACAGCCCTAGTTTAATTATCTAGAGTGATGGCCTATATTAAACAGTCTGATGTGGTCTTATTGAGTCTTAAAGGAGCTTAGCTGAGCCTCATTCTCCCGGTCAGTGAGTTCTGAAGGTGCCAAGGGCCGATGCTCCGTGGATCCAGTCTACACCAGAGATCAGGCTGGCTCCCTTCTTACATGACAGTGTGAGTAATCAACATGCATCTCAATGGGATGTTCTCTGGTCACGAGATGGCTTTTATTTTAGGGGACCATGTAGTCATGTCTGATTGCATTTACCTAAAGATCATGAGACTTTGAACAGATGCAGCCCTGACACATAGGTTCAGAACCACAAGTGGTTGACTAACATAAGGAAGTAACTAACACAGAGCACAATAAGGGGGGAAATATATGGAAACGGTTGGCATTTGGTACAGGCAATGTGCAATATTCTATATAGACAAATCTTCTTGAAACATTTTGGGGCTTTGGCCCTACTTAAACAACGTGGTATTTTTCGCAGAAGCTCTTTTTCCCATGGTCAAATGAATTTACACACACTAGTCTTGAGTACTGAAGAAAACCCCAGCAAATCAATCGTTGTCACTTGCACATACAGGTGTTTGTATGTACCTGAAATGTGTAGGTACCGCATTAATATTGTAAACCCTCTGTGGGGTTGAGTATGGAAATAGTGCAGCTGGAAAATGTATACAGTCACTACTGTAAGTCACGCTGGGTAACAGTGTTTTCTGAATGACATATTATCCAAATGGAATATCTGACACCACCAAATCTCCAACAATCACTCTCACACTCAATCAATCAATAAAATGCATTTTATAACGTTATTTATAATGTCAATATGTGTCCAACCAACACGCAACCGTTGTTTCTTTGTTTGTTGCTCTAAACCATTCTACATTTTCTAACTAAGGCCAGCTACTGACAATCATAAATATTACAACATCTGAATAATAATTTGTATTTATAAATATGTTTTAATTTCATGAGGTTGTTATAAACCAAATCAGACAAAGCCAATTAAATATTAATGTTCAGAATTACTAATACAAGCCTATCACAATGTTCTTTCAAAATAAAATTTTCTTTGGAATTTGGAGACGCTCCTGAAATCTGACACCTGACACCATCCGTTCGGCTCTTTGGGATTTGAGCAACTCCAGATGTAAACCTCCTAAACTGCACCCGTAGCACTTCCTCAAAGTACAGACTATATAAATGCCAACACAGTGACCTACTTCATCACGGGAAAACAACCGAGAAAAGGACATCTTCAGACAACTACTCACCAAGTTAGTAACTAAGGTAAAATTATCATTTTTTTTACTTTTTGAAAAGGTTTTAAGCAGCTTATAGGTATTTCTTCACTATTTCTGAAATATGTTTATAAGAACTTTCAGTTTCACAAAAGGCGTGTACATGAGAACATTTGTCAAGCCTTAGACATTAAAGTGTGCAAGGTCCTGAAAAGTAATGTAAATACATGTTATTATGTGTGTATATGCTTACATGCCATTTGGAACAAAGAAAGTACATTGGTGAAGTTGTATCCTCTATTAAATCTGTGTTTAGTGACTATTCTCAAGTCACCTATTTAGACTTTGTAGCCTGTACAGCCGACATTCATTCCTTAAAAGTGTGGGAAACTTTATTTCTGGAACCAAATATTAACTATTGTGTAAATACTGTGCAGAAAGCAACAACATTCCCAATATAAATGCTCTATTAAATTGGGAATTTCGTATATTTTACAGTAACATAAACATCCCAATATAAATGTTCTGAGGAGCATTTATATAGTAAACCTAGTTGCTATATGTTTTGTCACGAATGTAATGGAGACTCCAAAAAAGATGAACTGAAACCTAATGAACATCCTCTCTCTTATAATAGTTTGTTACCTTAAACTGTCTCTACAGTCGGCTACTATGTGCTCTGTTGTATATTTTGGTATATTTTGTCTTTAACAAATTTTCATTCACAGTTATGCAGTCTGTCCCAAAGATATTTGTATAATCCCGGCAAACATAGGTAGATAGCCTAGCTGTTAGATCAGTCGGGTCATCCATACCTTTATCTCATCCTGTTGGAACTGTTGTTATCCCCTTGTTCTTGGTGCATCTGCCAAGGGTTTAAGAAAGCTGCAATATGACATGTCTTCACCAGACACCTCCCTTGTGAATAACCCACCGCTAGCTCCCCTGTTCTTGGGCAAACCCACCAGGCCATTCACAATTGCACCGGTGTGACTTCATTCTACCCTCTTACACATACATTTAACTCCTCTTGGTCCATCTCCCTTCAGCAGCACCACAGAAGGCCTCATGAAAGTATGGGTGACAGGGCTTCCAGTTTTGGACCGGGGAACCTTGTTCAAGCCCCGCGAACAGCTTGTAACTGATGTTGTTTTCATCAGTTGTTTTCATCAGAAGCTTTCATGGACCTTTGTTCATGTTTTCCTGTCTACCTTACTGACCATGTCTGGTTAAAACAATCAGCATTTTGGATATTGTCATGTCCTGGATGCGGGCCCCTAGCCATCTCTATGCTTTGGGGCTCCCATTCAGGGCATGGCACATGGAGAGGCCTCTAGCCATCTCTATGCCGTTGTGGGCTCCCCAGTCAGAGCAGCTGCAATCAGTTGACTCTGATTGGGGAGCCTACTTAGGTTCATTTCTAGCCACACCCGGGGTGGTTTATTGTTTGTTGCTTGTCTCAATGGCTCACGGTTTGTCTCTGTTTAGTTCATTTTCAAGTGGATACTCTACACGTTATTTGTATATCGTTTTATGTTAGTTAGTCCTTTCATTTTACGTGTACAGTTCGTGTTAGTTTGTATTTGTCTTGTTGTTAAGGATTAAACCCATTTTCATTTAAAAATGTCTGCGAA
>JACXGK010014939.1:0-10984 GCA_016801125.1 Novumbra hubbsi | reverse complement strand
GAGGTGGATGGGGTAAGGGGACAGGGGGAGGTGGTAGGGGCAAGGGACAGAGGGAGGTGGTTGGGGTAAGGGACAGGGAGAGGTGGATGGGGTAAGGGGACAGAGGGAGGTGGTTGGGGTAAGGGACAGAGGGAGGTGGTTGGGGTAAGAGGCAGGGAGAGGTGGTTGGGGTAAGGGGCAGAGGGAGGTGGTCTGGGTAAGGGACAGGGGTAGGGGGACTGGGGGAGGTGGACGGGGTAGGGGGACTGGGGGAGGTGTAGGGAATATGGGACAGGGGGAGGAGGTAGGTGGAGGGGATAGACAGAGGTAAAGAAGTGTGTGTGTAATAAGTGTTGTTGTTCAGGACTGAGGTGATGTAAGAGATGCGCCAAGCAGTACTGTGTTGTCACATACAGTAGATCAGTCCTTCAATACAGCATAATGTACCCAGTGCATAGACAGGAGAACAGACATAAGAACACACTGTACCTGTCCACCGATGGACCCCTGCGGGCCTCTCGGCCCATGTTGTCCTGGAGGGCCCTGAGGAGAAATGAAGTCATTGAACATTAACTTGAAGACACAACACACACACACCAACATAAACAAACAAAAACACACACATTGTAAAACAAAGACACTCATGTTAGCTATTAATACACACGTGGAGGCCCAACAAAGCGCAATTGTAACCCAAACTCACCTGGGAGTTTAAACCTAATCTTCTAAACCTACAATGGATTTAAATCCCTATGGGGACTTGCTAAATGTGTCTAAGAGGTGAACTTTTCCTTGTTTTCCTACACCTACAGGGATTGTAGGTACTCAGGGGTATAGTTCAACAATGACAACACACGGAGACACAGACAGACATGCCACAGACAAACAGAGACACAAGAGATTCAGACATAAAGAAACACAAGCCCACACAGAAAGACGGACACAATTATCCCACAGATGCATGTGACAACGAGGCGGCTCCTCCCTCAGACCACCGGATAAGAATGTAGCTGGATCCAGCCTCTATGATCATTACTTTACTGGTATGATGAAGACACGATGAGCACAGGTCATTAGCCTCAATATGGCACACAGAAAGGTTCTCTACATCCCTTTAACGCTCTGTATTCCTTTAACCCTCTCCCTTCCTTTAACTCTCTACACCCCCTTTAACTTTCCACATCTCTTCAACTCTCCACATCTCTTTAACTTTACATCCTTTTAACTCTCTACATCCCTTTAACTCGATCCATCTCATTAACAATCTCCATCTCTTTATTTCTCACCATCCATTTAAATCTATCCATCCCTTTAACTATCTCCATCTCTTTATTTCTCACCATCCCTTTAAATCTCTCCATCCCTTTAACTCTCAACATCCCTTTTACTCACTCCATCTCTGTAACTCTCTCTATCTTTTTAACTGTACATACTTTTAACTCTCTACATCCCTTTAACTCTCTCCATCTCTTTAAATCTCACCATCCCTTTAAATCTCACCATCCCTTTAACTCTCTCCATCTCTTTAACTCTCTACATCACTTTACCTCTCTCTTTCTTTTTAACTCTACATATTTAAAACTCTACATACCTTTAACTCATTGCTGCCTGTCTTTCATAAACACTTTTTCTGTCTTTCTCTCTCTGCCTAATTTCTATTATAAACTAATTAAGGGAAAATAAATGTGATGTCATACCCATGGTATTCGGTCTCTTTTAAGATGATACCCGTGGTGAGACAAGTAAGAAAAGCATGGAGGTGGGGTGATGGTGTGGGGGTGCTTTGCCAAGTACTGTGTGTGTGAGTTATTCAGAATTCAAGGCACATTCAAGCAGACAACCCCGGCACGCTGCAGCTGTTGAGAAAGTGCCAAGAGTGGGCAAAGCTTTCATCAATGCAAAGGTGGCTACTTTGAACAATCTAAAATGTTAATGCATTTGATAAGTAAAACCTTCCTTGGTTATTACATGATTCCATATGTGTTTTTTAATAGTTCTAATGTCTCTACTATTATTATACAATGTGGAAAATAGTAGGTTTGCAGGGGAAATTACAAGGTTGCAGGGGAAATTACATTTAGTTAATCAGAATAATGGAATTACAGCCCTCTGTGCTCTTCCAGATGGACAAAAATCTAGTTATCCTAACTGTTGAGTTTCCATTCAGAGTTCATGGTTCACTGAGCTTTACAAACACTGAAAACCCCATACACTGATAACCTATACACACACTGCACTGAGTCAGACCATCAGACAAGCCGGCAGACAGACTGACGAATAAACAGACCAACAAACAGACAAGCAGACAGGCCGGCAGAACGATCACGCATGGTCAGGGCTTTTCCAGTGATGTTTCTCAATTCATAGCCCCTCCTATCTCCTTTCTTCCTTCCCCCCATATCGTTTTGCACATTAACCTTTCTTTCATGCTACCTCTTTGGTCTTTGTTTGATTTTGACACTTCCCCTCTCCTTAATCCGTCTGAATCTATCTAGCCACGTGTGTGTTTACAGTCTTGTTTAGCATGCGTTCACGGTCTGTGGCGTTCTGAGATGACTGTGACAAACTGAGGAGGATGCTCATTAGACAGGCCCGGTTCAGGCTAATCTGATTAGCAGCTGTCATGCTACCGTCTTCTTCCTCGAAACGCCACCCTCCTCTCTCGCTTTCACTCAGTCTCTCCCCCTCTCCTCTACGCTCCACTGACTCGTCCTCCTTTCTCCCAGGCAGTCTCTCTTCCCTCAGAGGAAACCCTTGTATCACAAAGCCCCCTGGTATTCTATGGATGTGTAGTTGTGTAGATGTGTCTCCTTGGCTGTTCTGTTCTGCTACAATGGAGTCACTCAGCTGGGAGCAAAACACTGCCCCCAAACCAGGGTTTACTGTAGTTAGGCTTCATACCACAATGAACACGAGAGACACGCTTGAAGAATGACAACGTCCTCTTTGGTTGGATAAATACTGAGGCAGCCAGACGGTAGGATGTCATGACGCTATGTCCGGTACTGACCATAGCGCCCACGTGTCCACTTTCTCCCTTCTCTCCCGGGGGGCCTGGCATGCCCTGGGAACAGGAAGTACAGTTAGAGGTGCAGAGACGGTGGTACAGCCCTGCTACCAGCTACAGTATGTGCCGGGGGAAGACAGATGGTACAGCCCAACAGAGGGGCGTCTCCTCACCTGTAGTCCCGTGGGGCCTGTGGTCCCCTTATGTCCTCTAGCTCCCTCATCTCCCTTCGGCCCGTACATCCCCTGCTGACCCCTCGGCCCGGCCTCCCCCTCAAGACCCTAAAACAAACACACAGACATCAGCGGTGCACACACAGACACAGACACACACACATGCAGTATGGGTGACAGGCCAGCCAAGAGCGAGGCCGGTAAAACAAAAAAGGATCGCTGGTGCTACGTATTCCTAGAGCCAGCGAGGAAAAAGTCAGTTGTTTTGTCTGAAGTCATAGCTGGAAATAACAATGTTACATACTTGGGTACAATGGACAAAAGCAGGGTACCGTAAACACACACTGTTCCACTGTAAGTGGCACACGGAACATACCGGTAACCCTGGTTGACCCACGGGTCCCTGGATTCCAGTGGGTCCTGATGGGCCCTGGAGATGAAGAAACAAGAGATGCTGTTAACCTCATTCCGCCAATCAGTCATAGACACACGTGGGAAACCTCTGCCACGACTGTGTGGAGCTAACACGCCACACCTACTGTCAGATTGCAGCTGATTTCATGTCTGCTGAAAGAGATAGACAGTACGTAGACTAGTTTGATCAAGCTGCCAAGGCTAGGAGGAGATAGAGAGCAGACTGAGAGTGTGTGAAGATGCCCGGTGCATGCTGATGAGCCCATGAAGAAAGCCTTATAATGCCTATAGCTCAATACACCAGCTCATATAAAATACCAGTTAATTATTACGGCATATCATTAGCTCAGCACTCAATTATATATGGGCCGGCAGGTAGCCCAGACATTAAAGTGTCGGGCCGTGAATCAAATCCTTTGCTGACAAGGTGATCTGTCAATCTGCCCTTGGGCAAGGCACATAACCCTAATTGCTGCATGGTTGGCGTCAATAACAACTGGTCCCCGGCCATGACCAATCCCAGAGGATGTATCAGGGGGTGTAGGAATATGCAACAACCGATGTCCATTTGACAGCAACTCACACGTACAACAATTGTAAGGTGAGTCTATGAAACAACAGACCTATAAGCACACAATATTTGTGTATGTTTAAAATTTTAATATTTGGCCATAGTAGCGTGATTTCATTGATGTCTCCACATGTTCATGGATGACTCACGTGTTCTCCTTTATCTCCCTTGCTGCCCTTCTGGCCAGGTCCTCCTGTCTCTCCCTGTAAAAGAACACACACCTTCCAGTTACAAAGACACACACGCCTCCCATCAAGAGATGCAAACAGAGACACACACACAGACATCATCTGGTTACTGAGACGTGGATACGCACACATCGTCATGGTGACTAGATTCCCACGGGCAATCAATGACTACAGATCAGGCAAAAACAAAACCAGTAGTGACTCCGCCTACTGTACCTTGTCTCCATCATCACCTGGTGGGCCCAGAGGCCCAGAGGCCCCTGGAAGTCCCAGAGGCCCCTGCTCTCCGTCATGTCCAGCGGGGCCGATGGGCCCCTTCTCTCCCTGGGGTACAGATGGAAGATTATTAGTCCAACCACCGCATCTCATATTGCACCATGACATATTTAAACATGAGGGGCTGTGGTATCTGGTCACCATACCACAGATCAGGGCTATTCTGAGACACATCGCATCGTGGAATGCAAGGATTCTGCCGTTGTGGTATACTGGCAATATACCACAGATCCCCAGAAGTGTCCTACGGCAGGTATTAACCAGTAATCAACCAGTAATTAACCAGGTATTAACCAGTAATCAGTAAACCTGTCGTCACATCCGTTGAATTAAGCTTCACAAACAAATTAGCATTCAAGTATTGAACTACTGGGTTTGTAATGATTAACAGATAATGCAGCGCAGGCTGGAAACACACAGGAAAACACACCAGACACGTACTCGTACCTTATGGTGACAGAGTACAAAGGAATCCACACAGCCAGTTGATTAGTCATTAAATAGCAGCGCTGTCTTCCTGAAAACAGACACTAGCAGTGTGTGAGGAGAAACTCGCTCTTACTGGCTCGCCCTTCTCTCCCATTGGTCCTCCAGGGCCAACCCCACCTGCGCGTCCGGGCTGACCAATAGCACCAGCCGTTCCGGGAGGCCCTCTCTCCCCACTGGCTCCCTGGGGGAAAAAACACATTGAGGAACAGAAAGAAGGTAAGGACTGTCACGTGATTCCCTGTTCGATTTAGTGCACCGGTCATGATCTCCATGGTAACAGCCTCCCCCTCTATATGTCCTTGTTGCTACATGCCACATTAAGACCAGGGCAATGGGGGAGGGGGGGGGGGAGTGGAACAATTGCACCTTGATGACATCACACTTACCATTGCTCCTGGCTGACCGCTGGGCCCTTCTGCTCCTTTCAATCCAGCAGGCCCCTAGAGAGAAGCAAGCCAATCAGAGCCTTTCACACAAAAGCTCCATCCAATCAGTTCCCATCATCAGAGTTTAGACTTCAGCCAGTGATCCAAGAGGCCAGCTTCCCAGAGCTCAAGCTTAATTACTGTCAGAGCCAGTATTCTGAACCCAGATTACCGCTAAGGCTGCTACTGATCTAAAAAGCATGGGTAATGAGATTATAGGCTGAAGGTCAGGAGATGTGGGGTGCATGGGATAGCTCGTTACCATGGCGCCAGGGTTTCCCCGGCTCCCCCTGAACCCACGGAGTCCAGCAGGGCCGGTCTTCCCTGAAGCCCCCGATGGACCCGGGTCTCCCTGGAAACCAGACAGACAGACAGATGGACGGGATTAGGTCTGTTTCTACAGTGAGCCGACAGCAGGCCTTTTATGAAGAGATAAATCACACAGTACAGTGCTGCAGTCACACAATCGACCGAGAGGAACATCCATATTTTATGAGTGGTAATGCACGGAGCACCGTGAGGTATATGGAATCAGGAAGCAGGCAGTTTTTTTCCCCCTTTATCAGTGAGGAACTATGTGAGAAGGATACTTCTCTTGAGTTGAGCTGACATATCCGGTTTTATGAGAAGCTTCTGGAGAAATTATGTTTGATCTTCAAAAGATTCCCTTTTTATGATGATAATAATGGCAGTGCTGACGATAATGGTGGTGGTGAAGATAAGCACAGATCCACCTTGGCTCCCTCCTTGCCGGCCGCTCCAGGTAAACCTGTCTCCCCGGGAGGTCCTGGTGACCCAGGATGTCCTCGGTCCCCATTAGGACCAGTCTCCCCAGAGTTACCCTAGAAAACCACAGAGACAAAACTGGGCTTGACCTCTCATTACCCCACTGTGCTCGTGTTTAGGTTGGATTGTCACTGTTTCGAAGAAAACTACAAATGCAGATCTTGTCACCTGTGGTCCAATGACACCAATTGGTCCTTGTGCACCAGTTTTGCCTTGGAAGCCCTGATGAAAGAGATATGACAAGTTAAAATACAGTGAGTACGGCTACCCACAGCTAAGACCTTAAAGAGAGAGAGCCGAACGAAACAGGGGGCAAGATGGAGTTATTTGTAGACTATTTTCAATATGTAGCTTACTCTAGCCCTTAAATTATTCAGCACATAAGCCTCAGATTTTGAATATCTTGTTGTTTTTGTGTATTATGGGTCATGTTGAGTGTTAAATAAATTTTTTCAGATGGGGATGACAGTGAATAAAGTAAACAGCAACAACTATATTTCCTATCGTCAGATAATTGCAGTTTCACTCACTGGCTCCCCCCGCTGGCCTGGATGACCTGGAAGTCCATCTTTTCCTGCAACACCCTGGAAAACAATGAATTTGCTGTAGGATTTCCAAACCCATAGAAAATACACGGTACTGAAAGACCACCGTAAAAAAAGACAACCGTTGTTCGTTTCTCTGCTGATGTCAAACTCACGTTAGGACCTTTGTGTCCCGTCTCGCCGTTTCTTCCCTGTGGTCCTTGGGGTCCCTATAGGAACCACCAGACAACACAGATGGGCAACACACAAAAAAACATAGAAACGTGTGCGTATCTACAACTGTTAATGCGGGTGGTGGTATCTCGCAAAGCATTCTCTCTACACAGGGGGCATTGGCGTTATGTCGTCACAGGTTACGTGCTTATTTACCGGGTCTTGAGAGTTAGCTCAGTTGGCAACACATGGCACTGCCAATGCCAATGGTCTGTTTGATTTACCACGGTGGACCGGGATAACCAAGTTTGATAATGTGTGCATTCTCTACCGCAAGAGGCACTCAAAAGGGCGTCTGCTAAATTTCCTTTAGCTATGTCCTCATTATTGCCCAACTCTGCGGATTTCACATTGCACTGCATGTCAGGCTGGAGCCTACCTGTTCTCCAGTTGGTCCTGGAGGGCCTTCGTGGCCAGCAGTGCCCTGGTTGGTGGATCAGGTAGAGGTTGATGAACACAGAGAAACAGAGCTAGATGGTGTGTTATTAATTCATTGCAAAGTTTTTCCTTGGTTAATCATTTCATCTTTGGTCTTTTTGAAGAACTCTTCCCAGAAATAAAAATGCAGCATCGCCAGACAGGTGTCGTTAAACCCACCTTGTCTCCTGTCTTTCCTGTGGGTCCTCTGCCTCCTCTTCCTCCTCTGGCACCCTATAATAATAGTAAAAAAAATACTTAGTTCAGGACAACACAATCCACCACACTGTAGAACAAGAGGATACATGTAACTTACATTAGGGCCTCTCTGACCCCCGGTTCCTGCTTGACCAGCGGGACCCTGCAAAGGAGTCCACAAAAAAGTTGAGAATGGATACTATCACTCAATCATCTATCAGAGGCAACACAGTGCATGTAATCTACAGATCTCCGGAGGACCATTGCAATATATGGTTTCACGTTCCTTGGCTTCTGTTTTGTTCCATATGGTAAAATATGATTCAATACATTTTAAAATACATCTTTAGGTCCTATGGATCTCACCCGCCTGCCTTTCTCTCCCAGAACCCCAGCAGACCCAGGGAACCCCACAGATCCCTGGAGAACAAGCACAGAGTTTAAATATCTACATCCTGACATGAATCATTCATTAACCACAGCATTTAATTAACTAATAATTAACCGCTGTATCAAATTACAATAAATTAAATCCATAAATTAAACACATTGCCTTAGATATGCCATTAATCAACCCACTAATTAATTGTTGTCACTAATTAGCTATTAATAAAATAGTGTTTTTAATAAACTGTTTATCATGCTTTATTTTTAATCTGACAGGAATGACAGAAGTCAAAGAAAGATAAGGTTTTAAAGCATTTTCAGATTAGTAAAGCTATTCGTTTCACCTTGGGCCCCTGCCTCCCTGGGTAGCCTGGCAACCCTGGGACACCCAGTTTACCCTGAAGAAAGAATGAAAGAGAGAGGACAGAGAAAGAAAAAGGTGTAGACAATTAAACACATGGTAATCAGATCTTACGAGTGTAAGCAGATGGGATCCAATCAAGATCAGGACAACAGATTTATGTTATCTGTAAACAGGACTAAAGAGAGCTTATGAATTACTGCGGTTGACTTGGCAATGACGTTTGCACTTGGTTCTAACGCCCTGATCATGCCGATATGACTGTGGGCACTTTTGTTGCCATGAGTCGACAACCAGAAGACACATTACTGATCGTGATCATTTCTAGTGGTAGTCACAGGCACAGGATTTGTGAACAAGTCCTTAAAAAATAAGTTGTAAACTTTGGTGCAAAAAGAAAAGAAATCACTGTCATGCCCTGGCTGCGAGCCCCTGGCCATTTCAGGGCTAGACTCTTAGTGAGGCCTCTAGCCCTCTCTATGCCGCTGTGGGCTCCCCAGTCAGAGCAGCTGCATTCAGTTGACTCTGATTGGGGAGCCTACTTAGGTTAGTTTTCCAGCCACACCCGGTGTGGTTTATTGTTTGTTTGTATCTCAACAGCTCACGGTTTGTCCTTTGTTTAATTCCATTGTCAAGCGAATGCGCTACGTGTTTTTTGTATATCGTTTTTATGTTAGTTAGTCCTTTCATTTTACGTGTACAGTTTCGTGTAGTTTGTACCGTTTGTCTTTGGGATTAAATTCACCTTTACTTTTGAAACAATGTCTGCGTATGGTTCTGCCGCACAACACAGCCGTGACAATCACAACAGCCAGTTACGTCACAAATTCTAGACTATAATAGGCTATCTACCTCTTGTTCAAAAATAAGAAGGCCTTCATCAGAAACCAATTCCCTTAACTGGCACAACAGTCTGATGCCACTGTGCAATCCAAATATACATGATTATGAAGACATACTGACCCACAGAAGGGAAAATGGGTTGTTATCTTCAATGACAAATTGTCAACGATGGTAATCCCCAGAATGGGAACCCAATGGAGATGTATTCAGATGCCACCAAACCAGTCATCTACCAACCATTGTGTACTTTACTGAGGAGGATGTGGGTATTGAGGCATACAGTGACTTGGTCATACATTACAATACCCCCTTTGACCCCACAATCTTTTCAGTTCTCCGGTGCCAATGATTGGAACAAATTGTAGAAGACTGTCAAACCTCAAACTCTCACCAGTCCTTGCTCATTCAAACTCAAACTGTCTTAGATGCTAAATAATCACTGCAACTGCAGTGGAACTTACCCACTTGTATTTATGTTATTTCCAATAATGAAACCACTTTGTACTCTTTCACTTTTTATTTGTAATTTACCACCCCTTATGGTGGTTTAAATATGCAGCTTATCATCTGTCAAAATGCATCATCTAATTAGCAAACCATCATCCAATAACACGTATCCTAATACGGGGGACACTTATAGATGAAATGCACATTTTACAGTATTTGCTTGACATCCGTGGTCTTAAGCTGAGAGTAAAAGTATTTTTAGACCACTGTTGGGATGGCAGCTGGAGAAAACTTTTATGCAACAAGACAGCGATGTGAAGGTTATTTAGAAGACAAGATTACAAGGAAATAAAATCTAATATAAAGACCCAGGTAAAAATCCAAGCATGAAGATCAAATCAGTCCAGTTTGGATAAATCCTTTGTGGCATTCAGAGTTTCACTTGGTAGCCTACCCTGAGAGTTAATCCTGTTTCTAGGCAACGATACATTAGAGGTTAAGTGTCATTTGTGTTTATTCCATTCACTTGCATTTTGTTCTCACATCTAAACTCTCAGATTGTTTGCGTAGCAGTTTGATAGTTATACGGCAATAATGGCAGCTTTAGTAGGGGTAATACGGTAATAGTAGAAGGGCCCTGGGGCATCTCTTTTGTGGAAGGACTGAGACTACAGAAGACGATTAGCACAGACCCAAGCTCTGTGTCTCTGCGTCTAATCATTACAGTACATCTATTACAGTGTGTATGGGGGCTTCTGTAAGGATTGAAGATCCTCCCGGACGTGTACTTGTAAGGCAGTTGGCAGGTAGAGCACTGGGATGAGAGGACTTTGGTCTTCAATTCTTGGATACAAGTAGGTGGTCATGATGGGATTACACAACTGCTGACTATGAATGTGTTTTTTTCTGTTGATTCATACAACTTTTCACAGTGAAACGGTGGGAATCATTTGCATACAGGGACGGACCAGGGAAACATTATCACAATGCGTTGACAATGTGGTGACTCTGACACACCATAACAGCCCTGACCCATCGAGGCACGGACTCCACTAGACCTCTGAAGGCGTGCTGTGGTATCTGACACCATAACGGCCCTGACCCATCGAGGCACGGACTCCACTAGACCTCTGAAGGTGTGCTGTGGTATCTGACACCATAACGGCCCTGACCCATCGAGGCACGGACTCCACTAGACCTCTGAACGTGTGCTGTGGTATCTGACACCATAACAGCCCTGACCCATCGAGGCACGGACTCCACTA
>JACXGK010014938.1:0-10984 GCA_016801125.1 Novumbra hubbsi | reverse complement strand
CCTGGCCGTTACACAGGCATAATGGTTATGTTATATGGTTATTCACCTGGCCGTTACACAGGCATAATGGTTATGTTATATGGTTATTCACCTCGCCGTTACACAGGCATAATGGTTATGTTATATGGTTATTCACCTCGCCGTTACACAGGCTTAATGGTTATGTTATATGGTTATTCACCTCGCCGTTACACAGGCATAATGGTTATGTTATATGGTTATTCACCTCGCCGTTACACAGGCATAATGGTTATGTTAGATGGTTATTCACCTGGCCGTTACACAGGCATAATGGTTATGTTATATGGTTATTCACCTCGCCGTTACACAGGCATAATGGTTATGTTAGATGGTTATTCACCTGGCCGTTACACAGGCATAATGGTTATGTTATATGGTTATTCACCTCGCCGTTACACAGGCATAATGGTTATGTTATATGGTTATTCACTTCTTGAAGAAATGTTTTTTGGTCTAACCAAAGTGTTCATCTCTCGTTACTCTTCTGTCTCCAGGCTTTGGATCAAGACCGAACGGCTTTGCAGAAGGTGAAGAAGGCTGTGAAAGCCATCTACAACTCCGGTCAAGGTAGCTTGCTCCTCCAGCTCAATCCATACTTTAACACCTCCGTGAGGACTCATTGTACCAGTGGATGTTCCGGTTTTGCTCAAACATATCTTTTTTTTTTTTTATCCAATAACTGCTGCTCTTTTTAGGATTTATCACTGCACAAGATAGTATTCATTTCACTCTCTCTGTTGTTGGTGTTGTTCTTGTGTGGACAACATAGGGTGTGTTTGTAGTTTTGATCATTAGTGAGAGTGTGTTTCCTTATGCCAGTGAAGGGGACTACTTATGCATTGGGTGGTACTGTTGGTACAGTTGCAGGTATGATGGTTAGCAAGAGAGTAGCTCCAAATGCCTTTGGACTCCTGTTTAGACGTGCTGACACTTAGCTGTTCTGTGTCCTTCATTTGTCAAATCCCATGTTCAACCCAATAAAACGTCTGGAATTGATCAAATGTGTGTCGGGTACAATGAAATGTCAAATATGTCAAATATTTGCATATATTTTATTGGAAAGGGCGTCTGGACGTTTTTAATCAGATCTTTTTGTTTCTGTTGGACTACATTGTTCTGTAGTGGCAAATATCTAAAGGGACGTTTCTGTGTTAAGATGTTGCCTGGACTGGATTAAGAGCCCTCCTTTAATTTGTTTTAGCCTGGCCCATTTTGCACACGGCTGCTTTGCTAGACCGTGTGACAACCCTTGAGGGATGTTTAACACAACGGTCACGTAGTCTACGTTGCCCTCAGCCACAAGCCCCCCCTGAACTCATCACACCTTGTCCCATACCTTTCTTCCAGTCAGGTGAGTCACCACGCGGGAACGTTGCTCGCTCTCCTGACAACCTGAGTTAGCTTAGCAGGAGTCCCGGCTGCCCGTAGGAATCTCCAGAGCGTGATGGTATCAGGAAATCCTTACCGACAAGGCCTTTCTTGCTGTCCGGGGGCACGGCTGTCCAATTGGCATCAGCCATAGGGTTCCCAGGTACTCGTCAGCTAGCTTGAACCTAGTCTGTGGTGGTCAGCTAGAGCTACGAAGTTGTGCCTTAGACTGCTGCAGCGCAGGCTCAGAGGGACTTAATGCAATGTTTATGTTTCACACATAAAAGATATCCTGAACATAATTGACCGTAGGTCCCTTTCATTTCTTAGATCAGGACAGTAACATGGAGCTCAGTGGATGGGTGTTGGATTGAGTGTATTACGATTTACATTTTGAGATTGCCGTGTTTGGTGCATGGCAAGAATGAACCACAGGCGAGTTATGATTCCAGGAGATGTCTGCATTAACACAGTTAAGAGACAGTAGCAAGGCAAAACAGTTGGCGACAAGAGGTATGGAGGGCCTCAAAAGGAAACCATATGAGATTGCTGCATCCAGGTAGGAATAGTAGCAAGACTGAATCACTAGGAATTTACATTTCTAAGACTTAGCTGGGTTGTTTGCAGACATCACATTCTGTTATCCACAGTTCCCTATGTGTTTTATTCGTTTTTTTACCATCCATCTAACTTGTGAATCTGCCCATGTAAGGTATTTGTATATTGTTTAGAAAGCCATTTTTTGCGGCGTTTCATCCTAGTAAATAGTTATTTAGAATTTTGTTAAAGATCATAAACAACAAAGAATGTTGTTATGACTGTGAACTTTTGTTAAATCCCCATAGTAAAGAAAACATTTTCTCTTGCATGTTTGATATTTCTGAAAATGAAAAACTAGTTAATGCATTTTATTTTGTGTCCACCCATCATTTAAATGTTTTTATTCTAAACTACCTCTGAGTATTGAAATGCGTGTTGTCCATTTTCGTATCCAATGGCTCAGGACATATTTTGAATAATGTTTATTCCTGTGTTGTTGCACCTCCGCTGCTGCAGATCATGTTCAAAATGAAGAGAATTATGGCCAGGCACTGGACAAGTTTGGGAGCAACTTCATTAGCAGAGACAACCCTGATTTGGGAACTGCCTTCGTCAAGTTCTCCAGCCTTGTCAAGGAGCTATCCGCCCTTTTGAAGAATCTGGTGAGATTCTTAAAAAATATTCAATTGAATATTAAATGTAGTTCAATATTGTATTAAACAGATGTTTCCAGCTCGTAGACAACTGCAGTGTTTTATTCTATTCCTTATTTGCTCAACTACTCGTGTGTGTGTGTAGCGCTTACATTTAGCTCACTTACTTGCATACTCCTGCTCTCCAGTTTTAGTTACTGTTTGATTGAACGTTCGAACGGGCAGAAAGTGTGAGGTAAGCCACACTGAGCGTGGTGTTGGGCTGGCCTCTTTACGCACTGCAGCCTCTGGGGTTTACAGGGGTCCAAACGGAAACATCCACAGAGAGCAACAGCCATGTGGGAGCGAATAGAGGTTCAGCGGTCAAAGGAGATTGGTGACCACAAATAGTGGCACGGTAAAACAGCGGTGTGCAGAACGGAGTCTTGGAACGCACAACTCATTAGTCATGGTCACTGGTCACAGGGTGTTCTGTTCACGCCGACCACAAAACTGAGTTCTACTCCTATCAGCGTGAAAGGATTACATCTGTGACCGATAAACTGAATGGTGACTGAGGAGAGCTAAAGAACTGTTAAGCTTCATCATAAAGGCCTTCCGTCCTAGCTATTGCCTTGACTGGAGCACAACATGCCTAACCAATGTCTTACCCGGTGTGTTTAAATGTTTGAATTTGATCATTGGCATTTAGCTGATGCTCTCGACCAGAAGATGTGGGATTAGCAGATTTCACCTTGGGTTTTTGATCTAGCAAGATTCTGGTCAGATTATCTAACCGCTACTCTATCGGCTGCCCTCAAGATAAGATTAGGCACCCTTGACCTAGTAGATGGCTAGCAGTGAAATAAGGGCATGCATTTTCATCATTATTCATTATTAAGTTGGGTGTGTGTATATAGTGATTTCTGTGGGAATTTAACGGTGGTGTTTCTAGTGCCCTGCTGTTACTGATTGAGCCTGGCATGCTCAAAGAACCACAAAGGGAGAAGTTTAAAGACATTAACCGCGTCGTCTTCACTACTCATATGAAAGCACTGTTATTAGAGCTGTCCAGTCCGTCAACATGTTGTGTGAAGTTTTAACGATGAACTACCCTCTTCTGTGGCTTCCACAGCTCCAGAGCTTGAGCCATAATGTGATCTTCACCCTGGACTCTCTTCTCAAAGGGGACCTCAAGGGAGTTAAGGGGGTACGTTCTTGCAGAAGGAGATTGCTTTCTGTGTTTTATTGAAACACAGACCCTCTGATCAGAGTTATGGTCGGGCTGTCTAAATGGCTCCTTTTTTCATTACTGTGAAACCAACAGTAGAAAAGTCTACATAGTAAGTATCAAAAGTGTACTACTCATCGAGTGTCTTTCACTCTGGTTATCCTCTGAAACTCAATAGAAAAGAAATGACTCCTTATTCATTTGGGTCGCTGCCATTTTCTGATGTATCTGGTGTAGATGCAATAAATGCTGTTAAATGGAATTGTTGCAAAGATACTATTACAGATACTAAATGATATGAACTGTGTGATATCGACTAAGTTAGAGAACATTGTTCTGACACCGACAAACACGTTTAAATAGACGTTATTTTAAATTACTGTGCCATTTGCCTTTGCTGCTTTTGTGCATGAAACAATTTGGGAACTACTAGTGAAATGTTGCTATAAAGCTGGTCCAACAAAATATTGGTTTGCAGTGCAAATCTTATATGAATGAAAAATGAAGACCAGCTTTTGTTCCCCAGGCGTCACTGTAGCTCAATTGGGGACTTAGACATTCTGAGTCAGCTGAGTCAGTTTCTACCACAAACACACAAAGGTATTGATTACAGAAGAGGGTGATGTCACATGGTCTTGTTTGGGACATTTCAGATTAGATCATTCCTGATCATGTTATGTTCTCAGAATGTAACTATTAAACAAGGAAAATCTAATGTGGCTCTACTTTAGAACTATCCACATATTGTTTTAGTATTTTTTACAAGATCTGAAGACTTTAATCAGATTTTGGGGGAAATTGCATAGATTTTTGCTTATCGAATATGATTCTTTTTACTGTGTTATATCCTAGCTACATTTTAAGTCTGTTTTTTTTGGGATGTAACTGGCCAGGACAATGTGTTTAATTGGTATCTAACCTGTACGATCCAGGTCAAACGAGATGTAGCTAATTTATTCTGCAGTTTCTGTTAGGTACCATACTGAAGACTGAAAACAAAATGGTTTTACGCAATAGTTGTTGCAATGATTTGAATTGTATTCTTTCCCATGTTTCTCTTCAGGACATCAAGAAGCCATTTGACAAGGCATGGAAGGATTATGAGACTAAGTTGTAAGTTTGCTTTTGTGTGTGTGTCCTGTGCTTGTGTGTGTCCTGTGTGTGTGTGTCGTGTGCGTGTGCCATCATTAATCGGGGGGGTTCTGGATCTTCCCGCAGCACCAAGATAGAGAAGGAGAAGAGGGAACATGCCAAACAACACGGGATGATCCGGACGGAGATCACCGGAGCAGAGATCGCAGAGGAGATGGAGAAGGAGCGCCGTCTCTTCCAGTTACAGATGTGTGAGGTCATTGAGTTTGTAACGCCTCGTTCACCTGTCCGCTGCACACGTCCCACACACAGACACACACACGTCCCTCACACAGACACACACACGTCCCACACACAGACACACACACGTCCCACACACAGACACACACACGTCCCACACACAGACACACACACGTTCCACACACAGGCACACACACGTCCCACACACAGACACAGACACAAACACGTCTCACAGTCACACACGTCTCACACACAGACACAGACACACACACGTCTCACACACAGACACAGACACACACACGTCCCACACACAGACACACACACGGTACATGTGGAATATAGCGAGAAACAATGTTGCTCTTTATATTCACATCTGCTGAAGGCGATCAGTGATTTGCTTAAGGGACACAGGCCCAATGACCTATTTACCCCACCAACGAGCCAACCCCTCTGGTTTGGGTAACTGTGTTTGGTGCTGCCTTTGGCCGGCCTGGTTCTGAATGGCCCAACCTTTTGAGGTAGAAAGAGGGCTTGTCTTTGTTAGACAGCATGGGCAGCACCAATGGAAGGAGACAATTTCTTCTACTAGTCTTGAAGCATCTGGAATGGGTTTATACTGCCCCCTAGAGTGTGTTGGCGGAACCTAACTTTTGTGACTCCACCTGGAGTTATGGAAATTTGTATGAACTTATAGGGAGTCCCAGTCAGTGGACTATTTTAAAATGGTGGAAGCCCTCGACAAATCAGGTCTTACTAAACAAGTCGTGGGGTCGTGTATTGCTTTGGAGGCTTCTGTTGCACCTCTGATGGTTTTTCTCCCTTCCCTAACAGTATCTGATCAAAGTGAATGAGATCAAAACTAAAAAAGGAGTGGACCTGCTCCAGAACCTCATAAAGTACTACCACGCACAGTGCAAGTGAGTATGCCCACTGATTGTTGCGGAATCTATGCATCTTTTGAAGGAGCGATGTGTAGATGTATACATGTGGAAGATAGAAACATTGTTAAGTCGTGCTGGTGTTTTACGTTGACATTTAGTTATTAAGGCTGTACAATTTAGATTTTTTGTTATCTTAAGATTTATATTAGGTTCAAGGTTTAGCAAGCTTTGCCACATGTATTAGTGAGTAAATAAAACCTCTCTTTCAGCTTTTTTCAGGACGGATTGAAAACTGCAGACAAGTTGAAGCAGTATATTGAGAAGCTTGCAGCGGACCTGTATAATGTAGGTGACATCTAGGTTTTTATATATATAGCTGGAAATACTACTGTCATCAGAGTGTGGTCATTTTGTTGTCTGTGATCTGGAGGTTAGAATGTCTGCTGTTCAGTAATGAGAAGGGTTAAGTTTGTTGTTCAGTAATGAGAAGGGTTAAGACTGTTTGTTGTTCAGTAAGGTGAATGTTTAAGACTGTTTGTTCACTAATGAGGTGGTATGTCACTCAACAGATAAAACAGACCCAGGATGAGGAGAAGAAGCAGC
This sequence comes from Novumbra hubbsi, assembly GCA_016801125.1. NCBI lineage: Eukaryota > Metazoa > Chordata > Actinopteri > Esociformes > Umbridae > Novumbra > Novumbra hubbsi. Next base: position 4,376 of record JACXGK010014938.1, on the reverse strand, counting down.
TGACGGCCCTCAGAGACCTCATTAAATCATCTCTGCAGCTGGACCAAAAAGAGGTAGCTACTTCTTTATGTTCCCCCCCAAAAAGAAATTGGGGATTTAAAAAAATATAGATATATATTGTACATGACAATGGGAAAAGGTAGAGGCGATGTTATTTGCTGAATGCTTTGGCCTGGATATGTAATATCAGTAAGCCGGATTGATTAGGGTTCAATGTCAAATACCACAAACCCCTGATGTTCATTATAGAAGTATGACTCTTATCCTGAAATGTACAAGACTAAGCATTATGAACCGTTTGCTGATACTTGTTTCATTCTGATTTACTGCTTCTCTTCCTTTCACTGCCTTGTCTCACTGAAGTCTAGGAGAGTAAGTGCTGTCAAAAATCATTTGGTTCACTTATTCTGTCCTATAACTATTTTCAATGTACACATGGATGGTTTCAAATGTATATATTTCAACAAACTATCCAAAAATGTGCATTGGTATATCATATATGAAAATACTTTACACACGCTTGTCGATCAGAGTTCATATTGTGCAGTTGCATGTATTTATTTATTGTGCATGTACAGTTGCATGTATATATGTAGCGTGTATGTACAGTTGCATTTCTATATGGTAGAGTGCGTCGGTAAAGTACTTTGTCTGTACAGTTCTGTGCCTGTATAGTGTTGTGTTTGTACAGTAGCCTAAAGGAACGAGTCTGTAAAGGAGTGTGTCTCTGTGCTTTGTGTGTCTTTATATCTGGAGCTCTCTGACTGTGTCCTTCAGGACTCCCAGAGCCGTCAGAGCGGATACAGCATGCACCAACTTCAGGGGAACAAGGAGTTTGGGAGTGAGAAGAAGGGATATTTGATGAAGAAAAGTGATGGGTAGGTGAGATAGTGGACCTGGGAATTGGGGGATGTGTGAACAGTCTAATTTTTAAGGTTATTATGAGTTTGCCACACGCTATTGGCAATTCAGACCACTTCAGCCTTGCACCGACTTATGTTTTCGGTTCTTGCCACAAGTTTTGAATGTCATTCTGATTGGGGCTTTTCCCTGGACACTCTCGAATCCTGGGGGGCTTTTCACTTGTTAGTGGTTGTTGTCTTGCTGGAGACCTCCAACCTTTTGGGACAATGACAGGGCTGTTCTTAAGTGAGAGCTCAATTTAGCTCAAAAGTAATAGATTACAGAAGTTTGAAACTGAAAAGTAACCAATTTGTTTCTTTACCCAAAGTCTCTGCTACCTTTTACTAGCTGTAAGATGTCTAGGGTTGTTTTTCTTGTTTTGGTCTACGTAATTACAGTGTCTATTGCTTGTGTTGCGTAATGTCCAATGGCAGCATCTTAGCTTCACAAAATGCGGTTCAGTTTTCAAAAGATTTGGGATGGATTCTAACGCAGCAGGTAGGAGGTTAGTTGGACTGGGTGCTGATGGCCAAGCGACCCCTGTTGTGCAGTTAATCATTGATAAGATGAAGAAATGTGAAAAATGTCTGACATCTCATTGGTCTATTTCTTTTTCTCCTAGGTTACGAAAGGTATGGCAAAGGAGGAAATGTTCTGTGAAGAATGGCATTCTCACTATCTCACATGCCACAGTGAGTTCTTGTAAATTGCCCTACATTATACATGATGCATCTACATTTGGTTGGATGGCAGGTTCATTATGGACATTTCTGCTATTATGATAGCATTAGTATGATCAGTAACACCTAGAAAGGAGACCTTTCTGGTAAAGGAGACCTTTCTGGTAAAGGAGACCTTTCTGGTAAAGGAGACCTTTCTACTGTTACACATTTCCATCTCCAGTAGCTGTACGAGATGTTACTAAATAGCAGTTAAATATATCAGGAAATATATTACTTTCTTTTTCTTAGTGTCAAAGTCAAGGAATAGCAAAATAACTTACTTCACGTCATTTTTTGTCTCTTTAGTCTAACAGACAGCCAGTGAGACTGAACCTATTGACCTGCCAGGTGAAACCCAGTGGTGAAGACAAGAAGGGCTTTGATCTCATCTCCCGTAAGTTCCTACAATATCATGTAAATGTAATGCAATGTCTTTCCTAAATCAAGTAATGATAGCTCAATCATTTAGCACATATTTATTGATGGTAATGGAATCACCCTCACCTTTGCACCCACGTTTGGTTCAATATATGTAAAATATTGATAGAATGGAACTAATGTATTAATATTAAAAATAACCGTTGGTCTTTCTTTAATTCTTTTTTAATGGTGGAATCTGGATTTGACAACAAGGCCTGTTGTTTTTCTTTTACAGATAATCGCACATATCATTTCCAGGCTGAAGATGAACAGGAGTTTATTATGTAAGACATGGGGTGGGTGAATGTGTGTGTGTGTGGGGGGTCATGGGTGGGTGAATGTGTGTGTTTGTGTTTAGTGGGGGGGGCATGGGTGGCTGAATGTGTGTGTTTGTGTTTAGTGGGGGGGGCATGGGTGGCTGAATGTGTGTGTTTGTGTTTAGTGGGGGGGTCATGGGTGGCTGAATGTGTGTGTTTGTGTTTAGTGGGGGGGTCATGGGTGGCTGAATGTGTGTGTTTGTGTTTAGTGGAGGGGTCAAAGGGTGGCTGAATGTGTGTGTTTGTGGAGGGGTGTCAAGGGTGTCTGTGTTAGGTTTTGACGTTTTTCTGGTTTTCACCTGGAGATATTTTGTTTTACGTTCAGACGTGGAAATGACTGTCTTGGTCCTCTTAGGTGTGTTGATGTGTGGCTGCATGTCAGTCTTCCGTTTGACGGGTATTGTAAACCTGTTGTGTGTGTGTGTGTGTGTGTGTGTACAGCTGGATCTCGGTGCTGACCAACAGTAAGGAGGAGGCCCTGAATATGGCGTTCCGCGGGGAGCAGAGTACAGGAGGAGAGGACACTCTGGAGGACCTGACCAAGACCATCACAGAGGAGGTCCTACGGATGCCTGGCAACGACATCTGCTGTGACTGTGGCGCTGCCGGTGAGTCTGTGCTGTCATGGTGACCTCAAGTAACCCAGGCAATCAGACCTGAATCATTCCAACCCGCTGGTGATTCCAATCCGCCAGTAACCCGGCAGATCCTGGGCCCAGACTGCTTCCATCCCGGCAGATCCTCCCCTCACTGTCTCCCTGTTTCTCCTTGTCTCTCCCCGTCTCCCCCGTCATCTCCACTTCATCTGTCTCATTGATAACCCTACCCCGTTTAACAGCATATTGCGTTTCCCTCCCGACCAACCCACCTTTTGCAGCCTCCATCTGCCAGCACGTGTTATTAGGGGGATTAGACCGTGAATGTACTGAAGGCATTCTTTAAACCAGGGACAGCCCAGCACAACGATACATCCAGGCGTGACATCCATATGATGTCTTTTGGCACGTTAACCTCTAACTCTTTTAGCGGTGTCCATTTAGTTCAGTGTTTGTTCACCGTTCAAGGGTTAAGGCCGTGTCAAGTGTGCAACTGCCCTCTTCTGTCCGCAAAGTGCAACTGCACGCGTCGGCTTTGTTGTACGACATTTTCATTACACTTGAAAAGCCCCGGAAAGTCACAACGGGGCTGTGGAAGGATATTGAGTTTAGCTTGAGGTTGGTCTCGATGCGGTGGTTTGCCTCTAGGAACAGCACTCCATTACATCAGACAGGCAGACCTCTAGCTGGTGTTCAGATGTTTAGTTCGCTCCTTCTACTCCTGTCGTCTTTTTGTTTGGAACCGTGTGGATTCCCATTCCTTTGTGTCATTAAGTTATCTAAGGAGAATGGGATTATGCAGTGGTTGACTGCCATGATAGAGGGACTTGTCACACACACAAACACACCTGGCCATATTTACCGTAGTGTGTGTGTGGGTGCTTTTGACATCTTTACGCTGGTATCTGTCTCTCTGCAGAGCCAAGATGGCTGTCTACCAACCTGGGCATCCTGACGTGCATCGAGTGCTCTGGGATCCACAGGGAGATGGGAGTCCACATCTCCCGCATCCAGTCCCTGGAGCTGGACAAGCTGGGGAGCTCCGAGCTCCTGGTATGTAGACACAGATCTCCAGGGACATGTTGTTGTTTCTCATAATATGCTGGTTTTGAAGTTCGCAAAAACAAAAATGAAGTCATTTTGTGAGTAATCTTTCGATCTGAAATTCTACCAATAATTAGCTTTTTTGTGTGGTTGTGTCCGGTTGCCTTGTTCTTTATGTGTGAAGTTTTGTCTCCTCAGCTGGCTAAGAACATAGGGAACAGCAGTTTCAATGACATCATGGAGGAAAATCTTCCATGTCCCTCACCAAAGCCCACCCCTTCAAGTGACATGTAAGTGTCCGTTGTGGAATTCCCTCACTTCCACCCCCCTTCAGAAACCCCCCAGGGATCTGTTCCACCCCCTTCAGACACCCC
>JACXGK010014937.1:0-10989 GCA_016801125.1 Novumbra hubbsi | reverse complement strand
GACACGGAGACGAGAAACACAAGGGCTTAAGTACTGTGGTAACAAGCAGCACCTGTAAGGAATCAGGGAGGGATGCGTTCACAGGACATTGGGAAAACAGGACACAACACACACGATGGCGACTAAAAGGCCGGCGACGTCGAACGCCGGAAGGCTACGCGAACAGGGGAGGTCCCGTCCTGCGACGGTACCGTGACAGGATATATGATATTGGATAACTTTTTCTGCAAAAACGAATATCGAATATCTGAATATTATCCGTTGAAGATTCAATATCTATTATGGAAATCACTGCCTCTTTGCTATACAATAATACTCAGTATGTATAGTTAAATACGTGGTTACGTGCAATATTTGATGTTTTATGATGTTGGCCTTACAGAGAACATTTCAAGAAGATCCCTTGTACAAGTACAGGTTTTCCTCCTTTTCCTATGGATGTTACGTTCCTTGTCCCAGCCCTGTCAGTGCACGTTTTAGTTTGGCTATTGCCTGCTGCAAGGTTTTAGCTGTCTTGTATTGACACGTTACATGGTCTGTAGTAAAGTCCAATGTTGTCAAAAAGAAATAAAACAATGTTAAACATCACATTTACTAGGGCCAAAAGCTTAAAAATAAAACATCACACTTGGTCAGTTGCTTATAAATTAAATGTTTTTCTGAATTTCTTTATCATGCTTAGATTAGATTGGCAGGGATATGTTTTGATGCGAGAACCATGCAATTACTAAATACAGAAACGTAGTGTACAGGTATACTTACTACTTCCACGGTGTATAGGTAGATTTACTACTGCCTCAGTTTCTGGGTAGATTTACTACTGCCTCAGTATATGGGTAGATTTACTAATTCCTCAGTGTATAGGAAGATTTACTACTGCCTCAATTTATAGGTAGATTTACTACTGCCTCCGTGTTTTGGCAGTTTTCCCCCACTGCTTCATTGTTTAGGTAAATTAACCCTATGGCCTCAGTTTTTAGGTAGATTTACCCTACTGCCTCTGTGCTCATGTGACTTTGTGTTGATGTGACTTTATTTGTGTAATAATTATCTCCTACCTACTATCAGTGGAGTGATGTACATTAAGAATAATTACCTACTTTGACTTCTCAACTTTCTATGGTTTTAAAACTTGTTGAAACTCCTCAACTCTGGTTGAAATTCTTGACTTTAAACCATACACCTGATTGTTTAAAGTGAAATAAACACTTTAAATGATACACCTGATCAATGAAACATCATACCCCATAATCTAATGCTTTTTTTAAAATAATAAGATTTTTCCATTTGCAAAAGTGTCTTCAAAACATGGCCACTTGCTACAATGTCAGTACTGTGTATCTATCTGTGTATCTTTCCACATCCCTGCGTTTGACAAGAGTCAACATTGTGTGACCACTTAGTCCTTTCGATGATGTGTTTTATCAGGTGACTTAAAATAAATCTTCTACAGCACCGGACCACTATACTTGGCCAAACAAGGTCTGTCATCTATGAGTTCAGGGAGCGGAGGGTAGTAGGTACGCCCAACAAGCCAGGCTTGTGTGTTAGCAGATACCCCTGGTTTCTGTGCTTTGCCATGATTTGTTTACAAAACAAAGGAGGAGTTCTTTCCTGTAGCGTAGGGCTGCAAGCCTCGCCCCACTGGTTTATCTCAAACAACTGGAAACCCCACACACAAAGCAACCAAACATACACATATCCAGTAGGCCACACCCATGTATTGCCACACACACAACTTAAATTAAATTTTTTAACGTGGGGAACCCAATCATTATAATAACCCTATCACAGCTAACTATTAACACATTTGTAAGGTTTACCGCCTAACCCCTGAACTAAAAATAGTCTCATTGCGACTGGCAAAAACACACGTGACTGCTTGAAGACAGCACGGATCCTGAATACACCAATGTTCTCACTACCCTATTTAGTTAGCAAAATGTAAACCTTTTCCTGTTGCTATTTTACAGGTACTTAAGCACATAAGGTTTTCTGCAACATTCAGGTTAACTTATAAGCTTATCTGGTTGTATTATGTGCCCTTGCGATCGGGCAGGAGAGGGTTAAACTAACAAGCATGGCGACCACTCCCTCAAGCCTCGCTGCTCGGCTGTGGCACCACCTGTGTGCTGTGGCATACCTGGCAACTAGGGCTTGGGCTGTGGTACGACGAGGTGGACTTAAAACGGAGGGCAAACATTAATGCACTCCTTCTTCTGGGTCTTTGCAGAGAATATTTTGCTTAGGGGGTAACGAGACAACCTTTAAACAGGTAAACATGATCTTTCGTGATCAGTGACACATAGTGGTTCAGATTTTATATTGTTTGTGTTTTTTAAATATATATTTCTTTTCATAACTGTAACTGAACTGTATTCATAAGTTACAGTGACACAGCGAGGATTTATTTCTGGAATATTTGCCATAGGCTTGAGTTCTTTGTACACACACAGTTTTTTTGAATCGCTCCGATTCCCTCGTTCCAACTTTTTTTAAATCTTTGGGTGTTTCTAGCATACCAGCTGAACACAGTGTTTGTCAGAGACCTCTATTAATAGCTGCTGTGGATGTAACTCTGTTTTTCTATTGCTCTGCCTGAAAAGGAAATGATTGACCCTCAGCAACAAACTACCTAGGTATTGATTGTGTGTGTGTGTGCTATGTTCCATATTGGGTAGCTCAGTGTGACTAACCAGTGACGGTGTGTCAACTTACAGGCTCAGTATGGGTCCTTAGCTCTGGCCTGTTTAAACATTGATAGTGTAAGTTGTTGTTTTTACCTCTTCATTGTATCAATTGATGAGTGATAGTCCATGGTAGGGACGGAAACTACAACTACCATACAACACTCTGTCACCTGGTAACACTGGCTAAGCAATTATGAAGAGACTGAGAAACACAACAGTAGTCAGATCATGAACTGATCTGACTTCATTACCAACCATCAAGTGGCATTCTGGCAGGTTGTATTCAATTAAAAAGTCCACATTGGGTATGTACCTCTGTATATGCTGTTGACTGTCTTCTTCCTGTGTAGGCTGTGTCAAAAGTCATAAAAAGTGTGTTAATGACGTGAATTGTAAAACGCCGAGGGCAGAATGCTATTTAAGTTTTCATAGCGATATACTGAACATTAATCATTGACAATGAGTCACATGCAAAAATTAAATAGTTGTACCATGACCTCCTTGGACACAAACACAATCTGATTTAAAAGTGGGTTATCACTATGAGAACATTTTCTCCCTCCAATTGTCCTATTTATTCCAATTGCTGGCATGACAGGTATTGCTGACTGGCAAAAGAATCGCTCAGGCTAGCTTTGTTTGAACAAGTGGTTTTTGTGTCCCATCCATTTCTCATGGTTCGAGGGCTAATATGCTACTGTCCCATTCATTTCTCATGGTTTGAGGGCTAATATGCTAGTGTCCCATTCATTTCTCATGGTTTAAGGGGTAATATGCTAGTGTCCCATTCATTTCTCATGGTTTGAAAGCTAATATGCTAGTGTCCCATTCATTTATTATGGTTTGAGGGCTGATATGCTAGTGTCCCATCCATTTCTCATGGTTTGAGGGCTAATATGCTAGTGTCCCATCCATTTCTCATGGTTTGAGGGCTAATATGCTATTGTCCTGGGAGACGGGACAGAGAGGGTACTTTGCATTGCCCGAGGCCATAATGAAATCAGGGAGGTGAGTGTCATAAAATGTAAAATGTTTATAGCACCATAGCAATCAATTTGAAATGCTAACAGTATTGGATTAGTATACGGTGGATTAGCCCAGGGGTCCCGCAGAGTTTGATGCTATTGGCTGGCACAGACTAGGTTCGGGTGGTTAGTTACTCAATATGGTTTCTCGTTGAGCTCACAGGATAATAACTGAGCTCAAGCAAGGCAGCTTGACTTACTACCGGCCAGTGAAGAGTGAACCACCATTGGACAGATTTGGAATGTGTGATAAATGTGGTGTTGTCATTGGTCACTATCAAAACGCCGCAGATTGGGCCAGGAGCCGCGTTTGTTTATGAGATGAACTCCCATTAGTTTACTTTAGAGGAAATGATTGGTCTCCCTTCCTTGTGTTGTTGGGTGTCTGTTTTTCTGTGTGTGGTACAAAGGGGAGTCCTGCTAAAATACTCTGCAGATGACAAAAGAACTTTAACTGGCAGCCAAGCATTTCTTCAGAAGCAATTTCTTTTCCAGAATTTCTGTTTTCCTAGTTTCAACGTGGGCGGCGCGAAGACGGTTACTTCGTACTCTCTGACCTTTTAAAAGCTTTTTGGAAATGCATTCGGTGCTGAAAAGGCAGCTCTTCAAGCCAGGTGGAAATAAAGGAACCGCTACATTGTCTAAACAAGTTGTGTAACTTTATAGATAACACTTCTGCTTTTGGATCTATTTCAACCTGGTTAAAATGAAATATCCTCAGATTGGATGTAACATGTTTGGTCATTACATCGCATGAAGAGGGGCCTTTTTCAGTGATATGACTGACATGATCATCAAGGCTTACCGTAGCTTCAGACACAGGGTGGTGTCCTTTTTAGGTGTCTCCCAGGTGAGTTCAACGTGGGTCGTCCCCAGAATGGTAAAACGCTTCCTTTCCTTGGCTCTTTAATGTGCTACATGCTAATGTGAAGGGACCTATTTATAATTTCATTCTAACTTTGTGCCTACAATATGTGCCTCAATGCAATATAATTTCGAAATGAATGCCCACACTACTTACATGTGGTGAATTGTAGATGCTTACAAAGTTTGCGCTGTTGTCCTGTAGACCTCCCCGGTCAATGTATTATCAGATCTTGTGATGATCTGACTCATTGCTTTGCTGTGTTCTACTCCACTCTCTATGGTGGAAACTGGTGCTGGTTGAGACGGAATGCTGTCCTATTTACACTTCTCACTTCTCCTGAGATGTACGGGAAATACCTCAACAGAGCAGATACATTTCTCTAAACAGATATTAGTGATGAACTGCCATTTTTACCATTAAAGTAATGTTGCCAGGCATCTTTTAGTTTTAAAGTTACCTGTTCTGTTTATGAAAACCAAAAGTAAGGGCCACATCGATCTTCAAACACACGGACCGTGTAAATGTGCATAATGTGGTGAATTGGTTGGCTAAGGTTGTCCCATTAATGTGGCTGGGACAAGGATATTTGATCTAAACTTAGAGCTTTGTTACCACACTGGAGTAGAGGGAGGATGGGCGGAAAGCGCAGGTTACCTCAGACTTTTGTCTGGTGGAGACTCTGGAGTTGCTCTCAGAGGGCTTCACTGCAAATAGGATAAGGAGAAGTTCAGGCAGTCAAAAGTCCCTTTCGTTGCTTATAGAACCCAATATGTGTGGCTTTCTGGTCATTTAGGACTGGCTGTGAAGTGTTCCTTCCCCCTCGTGTTATTTCTGACGACCGGCCTGGCCCTCTCTGTCTCAAGGTGGAGATCGCCAGCCCCAACGCTGCCATTTACGCCAATGTCACCGAGCTGAGGAGAAACAACGAGCAACCCCCTCCGGTTTTACCTGTGGGTGCCGCCTCGCTCATCAGCCCGGAGGGATGGCAGGAGCACACTGACCTGAGCAGCGGCCAGGCGTTCTTCTACCACCCGACCACTCGCCAAACCACTTGGGCCCACCCCGGCAGCCCCCTCCTCTCCACAAACATGGAGGTTCCCAAGGAGGTGCCGGCTGTGCCGGCTCCGACCCCGTCCCCGTCCCCGGCTCTTTCCTCAACCTCATCCCAGGGTTCCAACTGGGAAAAGCTTATGGATGACACCTCCGGCCAACCTTACTTCTACAACCCGTCTTCGGGGGCCACGTCCTGGTTAGCTCCGGAGCCGAACTCCCCCTCGTCTCCGGTGTCCATGCCTCCTGTGCTGAAGCCCCCCGATGAAGGACCGGTAGGGGTTAGCTCCTTTTTTACATTTACTAACATGGTGGTTGTTGAACCAATAAGAATTGTAAAATACAAAACACTGGAAAGTATTGTTTGAAAACATGGTGCCTTGTTACATAAAACCTGCTGAACCAGTCTTGGTAAGTCAGACAAAATGACATTAACATATATGCGTACTCTTATTAAAGGAGTTTGGCGTCGTTAGTTCATTATCTAGTTTGGCTGTTCTGACATGTTATGGGAATTAATCATTTTGTGTTCTGTTTCATTTCCCCATACGCGTAAATAATAAAAAATAAAAAATAAATGAATGTTTGCCATTTGTGCAGAATTCCTCCCGTGTTATAACCCCTGTCATAACCCACACCATGACCCATGTCATTAACCGTTTTTTTGTCTATTCAGTATAAACTCTTGAAGGCAAGTCTTGTGTTCCTCAGCCCCCTCTCCCAGAAGAAGACTACCCGACAGAAGACCACGGGTCTCCAGACCCCATTTCCTCAGTGTTCCCCAGAGACATCCCGCCCTTGCAGCTCGGCAAAAGCTCCGCTATACCTCGGGCCAGCCTCGACTCCAGCAGTCTGGCGGGCTGGAATTGCTTCACGAATGCAGATGGGAAGACTGTATTCACTAATGAAAGCACACAGGAGCAGGTGAGTGCATCATCATTGACAGGGTAGTGACATGAGAAACAGCAGTGTGTGTAGTAGTCTCTTGGTAAGAGCACGGTGCTTGTATCACCACCATGGCTGTGGGTCCTTTAAGTGGAGCCTGCATGAAAAAGTATGAACATTTTTGCGGTTAGTAATGTAACTCGTACTGGATAAGAGTGTCAGATAAATAAATTAAGTTAAAGAACTATATTCCAATTGTATCAGAGCCAACTGTGGTGTGTGTGTTTGTGTGTGGTCTGGCAGTGGCTCAAGTCAGAGGATCAAAAAGGAAAGCCTTACTACTACCAAAGAGACGGCTCCAGATCCCAGTGGAACCTTCCCACAGAGTTGGAGAGAAGCAATACTATTACAGTAATGAATTAATTAGTGACTTTTACGCATGACTCTAAAATTCACAATTCACTAGTTTACTCCTGTGGGTCCACTCACATTAGCCCCCAGCCACCCGATTGTCTCACTGGATGCACACTTGTTTCCATGACTTTACCGACCAGGTTGGTTAGTAAGGTGTAACAATGTTCAATACAGCCATGTCAGACGGAATGTCAGTAAGGGGATTTGATTGAAAGGGGGCCTATCCATAATGGGTTTCTATTAACCCTTTCAGCTCCCAGTTGCTCCCATCCTGCCCAAGGTGGGGAACGGAGTGGACCAGGACAGGCAGCCAGTTCTGAAGAACTGGAGACACACCATGGTCCCCGGTCAATTCGATGAAAATGTGAGTCAATAGGGAATCCAAAGCATGCACAGTGGGTTTGAAAGTGCTTTCAAGTTATTGGTGGAGTAAGAATTGGTCTTTTGTCATCTACACACTAAACGTTTCTTGGAGGATCCTTAAAGGGTGCTTCAATGAAGCTACAGGCAAACCTTTTTACATTTCTGTAAGGTACATTTTAAATGGTTTCAAAGAATTGCTTTTAATGGTAATTTGAAGAACAGCCACCTTAAAAATTAAACCCCAAAAGGTTCTTCAAACGTTTACTTGACGATTTACCACTAAAATGTTTAAATGTTTTCAAGAAATTATCCCACAATTTCAATGTAAAGGTAAACAGAAATTGCAGCATGTGCTGTTTTACTGGAGGTCCCAAGCAAACTAGCCATTATCACTAGTCACTGACATGAGAAAACTGGACCTCACAGCTTTATGTACAATGTTGTTGATGTGGAAAGATCTCATAATTTGTGTCATCATCAAATCCTCAACGGAGATGGAATGGAAACACCTGTCCTAGTTTGTTTCCTCTCAGGAGGTCACTTACAAACCAACATGGGAAGAAGTAAAACAATGTTAGGGATAGTGGAGAAATTCAAGACAATTACTGTGTCTCACATTTATGGGATTCCTTCTGAAGTTTAAAAAGAATGGACTTATCTGAAAACAATGAAACAATAATGCCCCATGGACTAACCAACCCTGAACCCAATTCCCTACTTTGGCAGACATTCTTTCCAAAACATAGAAGAAATATTTCAGATGTCTCCAGTGAAGCATCTAGCTCTGGCAACTCTGCCGAAACACCATGTCAAGTACGTATAGTTGAAATGTACAAAAATAAGGTTTTAATTACATTGTCATATTTTCTGTCAGAATTCAAAGGAAATGTATGTGAACAAAATGGAAAATGTTGTTCCTATTCAACAACTTACTATTAACTTAATTATTTTATGTAATTCCTGACACACAAACCTTTTACAATACAACACATGCTTCTGTAAAGGCAAGATTCCCAGACAGGCAAATGACTGCAAGCCTGAAGACAGATTATTTCATTTACTGAAGACTGTTTTTTTCCCCATGAAGTCGGATAGGTTGGGACTGCAGAGGAGGTTGTCCAATCTGAGCACACACTCACATCACCATCACGTAGGTTGACAGGGCCCACGTCAGGGCCTGGTCCCTCAAGGCATGGTAGATGCATTACACGGTTTGCTGAACAGACAATGCATTCTGGTGGTGTGTGGGTGTTCAGATCTAACTAACATGCCACAGGCCAGAAGTGGATAGTAACACTAATGGAGCATGGGAACGGGGTACACTATTGGCTAATGAATTGGATTCCGGGTCTGTGGTACAGGCTTCTAACACGGTGAAGTTTCTCATGGGGTGTTTAGGTGATACTACTAACCTCAATGGGCTGTCCTCTGTCTCTTCGCCTCATGCGCAGACACGAAGTTGATCTGGGTAAACAAGCATCGTCTAAAAACAACCGTTTCGTTCATGACGCCGGAAACACCATTCACACTACCCCCTAGTGGTCGAGATGAGCAATTGTCTATGTTTTTTAAATAGAAAATATTTTACTTGTTGGGCTTCAGCAAGTGGGGACTTGTTTGAATGGGCTGTGCATGCCACCCTGATTTCAGATGCGACAAACAAAATCATACTGCATGGCTTTGGAAATAAATGTGCGGAATGCACTTATGGAGCTGTCGCTGAAGAAACGGTGAAGTCAAAGGGCCGAGGGTCCTTGGCAGTGCTCTACAAAGTGAGCCGCAATGGATTATTTCCCATTTGAGGAATTAGAAGAACCCATTTAAACACACACTGTCACACCCAGGCATGCTAGCATACAACAAACACACACAGACACACTTTCTTAGAGTAACCACTCCCATGTTGACACCTGAGTCACGTCTAAAAGCTGTAAAGTATCTGCTGCTTTTGCTCTTTGCTCTTCTCCTGTAAAGGGCTCAGCCCAATAATTCTGTATGATCTGGAACTCAACAAACACAACCCTGTGTTGCTGCCACCTAGCTTAGCATATACACATATATATATATTTATATATATATATACATTTATTGCAGGCCTGAGATTATAGCCCCCCATTACTAAAATGAACATATTTCTTGCGGAAAGAGCTATTTACAGTTGTGAATTTGGCTTGGGTGCTAACTGCTCATTTAATTTGCCTATTACATGTAGATGAGTATCTGGAATAACACTATAACCTGATCTGAGGTCTGTCGTTTATCATAAATGTTATCAATAGCAGAAATATTCATACATGCTACGTCTTACTATGTGATACTTTGCTTAGATTTTCCCCAAATGTAATCCCATTAGGGACATCTACTGGAGAAGGCCGGGATCCTCAACAAAACGAAGTTGGTCGACCACGGGAAAAAAATTCGGTAAAATCGGTTATCCACAAAATATAACCACCTTATGATGTCTTTTCTCTTAATATTGAATGTATTCAGTTGTGATGAAATGTCTTAAACACTCAGCATGATTGAGAGGTCTTTAATGTCCTTCTAACAGGAAGAACTGGAGTCAGTCATGGTCTGTGCTCCATGACGGCATTCTTACATTTCACAAAGATCCAAAGTCTGCACCCTCTGGAAACTCTGTAAGAACGTTTTTCAAATAACTACCACTTGAGAGAATCTGTACCTTCTACTCTGAAATAATTATTAGCCTCGTCTGTCAGGCTTAGCCTTGTCTGTCAGGCTTAGCCTCGTCTGTTAGGCTTAGCCTGTAGTAGAAAAAACATTTGGACTGTGGCTCCTCAGAACAAAACCAGTCAGATTGTCCCAGAGTACACGGTGGAGCTGCGTGGAGCATCTGTGCAGTTGGCCCCCAAGGACAAGTCCAGCAAGAAGAATGTTCTGGAGGTATGGTCAATGTTGCTGTCCCATTACAGTCCAAAAATGGGATGAAAATGTATTTAATTTGACTTCCCATAACCTTTCAGTTAAAGACACGGCACGGGTGTGAGTACCTGATCCAGTATGACACAGAGAGCATAATTAATGACTGGCACAAGATCATATTGGACAGCATTACACAGCAGGTAATGATCCAGAGATACAGTGTGTACTGTAGGAGTTAATGGGGCGTCAGTCTTCATCAGTACTCCTCTCTTAGAACCAAGATCACAGACCGGAAGAGGAAGAGGAGGAGCATACAGAGAAAGCTCCACCCGTTTCAGACAAAGACAAGAAACCCAGCTGTAAGTAAGATTTTACAACAACCTGATTTTTTAATTAATAGAAAGTCGAATTATATCTGTCTGTGCTATCAGGTAGTTTACTCAAGTGGCTAACATCCTTAATGCCCCCTCCCTACACACACACACACTTTCTGTAGCCACCAAAAGTCCATCAGGTATTAGTGTAGAGTCAACAGATCCGGGGCGTGTCCGCACCAAACTACGCAAGTTCCTCCAGAGGAGACCCACACTGCAGTCAGTGAAGGAGAAGGGCTACATAAGAGGTATGGGTGGAACCCACGACATGGTAATATGACATACATAAGAGGTATGGGTGGAACCCACGACATGGTAATATGACATACATAAGAGGTATGGGTGGAACCCACGACATGGTAATATGACATACATAAGAGGTATGGGTGGAACCCACGACATGGTAATATGACATACATAAGAGGTATGGGTGGAAC
>JACXGK010014936.1:0-10991 GCA_016801125.1 Novumbra hubbsi | reverse complement strand
TTCGTGTGGCGTCACGGAAACTGGCTCCCCGTTACGTGGGCCCGTTCACGGTGGCCTCCCTGGTCGGTCCGTGCGCCGTTCGTTTGACCCTGCCTTCGTCAATGAAGGTGCACCCGGTGTTTCATGTGTCTCTGATAAAACCACTCTCTACCAGCCCTCTCTGCCCCGCAGCTCCTGCGCCGCCGCCACCGCGGCTGATAGACAACCACCCGGCATACACCGTTCGCCGTCTGCTGGATGTTCGTCGGCGTGGCCGGGGCATGCAGTATCTGGTTGACTGGGAGGGTTATGGGCCGGAGGAGCGCAGTTGGCAACCCAGTTCGCGCATCCTTGATCGCACCCTGATCAGCGATTTCCACCGTGCCCATCCTGGCCGGGTCGGGCGGCCGCCAGGTGTCGCCCGTTGAGGGGGGGGTACTGTCAGGGTTCCAACCCAGCCTGATGGTTTTCGCCTCATTTCCACCCCCTGGTGGCCGTTGGGCGCCAGTACGGATCAACGTCACAATCACACCCAGTCACCAATCACTCACTCAACGGCCCGCACCTGTCCCTCATCAGTCAATCACGGTTCCTACATAGGTTCCCTGTTCCCATTCCCCTGTGTCAGTACAAACACAGTACTATGTTGGTTTTTCCAAACGCCGTATTATTGTTCATTGACTCCCTGCGTTACATCGCAGCCTGTAGCCTTCACGCTATACTTCCTTGTCACACCGTTCGGATGGAATATCGTTCCTGCCTATACTCCCTGGACATTACTGCACTGTTTGGTGCTGCAAGCACACACCTTCACAACTCGTCTCCCACAACGGACATACATTGCATCGCCTCTGAGAGTTGTGGTCACGAGTCGCGCAATTGGATCCACCGTTTACGCTCGGTGCACACAAACCCTTACAGGACAGGGACAACCAGATGGGCCATGTCAAGAGTATGTAGGTGGAATCCAGGTCAGTGGCACAACTAGGTGTACATGGACAGGGACAACCAGATGGGCCAAGTCCAGAGTCTGTAGGCGGCAGAGAAAGCTGGAATCATTGGGCATCATTCAGCACTGATGGGAAACATTTTACTTGGAGACCCCCCACAACACCAGCCCAGGAGGTAGATCCGGGACGAGAACCGGTGTTAGTTTGTTAGCATCGATGTAGAATAATTGCTCGTCAGGAGCCTTTGCCATCATTGCAGCTAACAAGACATAGAACTAAAACAACTGCACAACCCTCTATGTCCTGGTAACCTAACCTTGGGGATCCCAGACAACAGCCAAAAAAACGAATGAAATGCCATGGAGAAAATTCTAATGGAAATACCAACCAGGGAACACGTCAATACCTCAACCTCCTTGGGCTTGCTGGAATATGATTCACTGTGAGGATAACTGAAAGCTTTGTCACTCAAGAAGGAATACAAAAAATGCCTTATGATATCTAGGTGCTGTAAGACGACAGCAACAGACTCCAAATGCAAAGCCTGCGTGCACTGACGATCCAAAAACATACCTTTCTAATTATTAAACT
The DNA here is from genome assembly GCA_016801125.1 of Novumbra hubbsi. NCBI lineage: Eukaryota > Metazoa > Chordata > Actinopteri > Esociformes > Umbridae > Novumbra > Novumbra hubbsi. The sequence goes on along the minus strand of JACXGK010014936.1, from coordinate 9,471 downwards.
GCCATGAAGGCAAATGTCCAAATACTTTTGGGATGTTAAAATCAGAGAGATTTGCACTATTTCAAATTAATTAATCTACCCATTCTCTTACTAAAGCTATGGTTTTACTGTACCGTACGAATAAAAATGCCTGTATTACGTATGTACAGTATACATTTCAATATTGCTCTTATTTTATTTAATGCATTTTTATATAATGTAATATGACAAAATACTATGTTGTTAATGTTCTGTCTTCAGAAATGTGTTTATAGTTTTTGTTGTGGACCCCAGGCAGTGTAGCTGCTTCATTTGCAATAGCTAATGGGTGAACTACACTAAATGTAAGTATAGTTATAACTGAAATATTTATAGGATATAAAGGTAATGCTAGCAAACAGCAGATTGTGCGCTCTGTGTGTTGTAAAGAAAAAAAGGGCTTTGGTTAGAAAATTGGGCTTGGATGAGCAGCTAGAAAAGCCAGAAACTGTCATTATGCTGGGATGTCAACATTTGCCATCTATTTTTAACGAGGCTTTACTGACACAGGTTGTGTCTGATCTTGCCATCCAGTTAGTATTCATTGAGCAAAGCCTTTCAAAGGGGGAGCCAGACCTGACTTGTTTGATCTCAAGTGTCAATGTCCGTATGCAGTTGGAGAGGCGATGGACTTTGGTAGAAGAGAAATATATTAAATAAAATGGAGATTCTAGACAGAGGAAAATTCCATCAAAGAGATGTTTGAAAGCAGGGGAAGACCTGAGCCAGCACAAACCCACTCCATACACTGGAGGAGTCCTCTTCCCCCGCTGAGACAGACACTCAGTAACCTTGTCTTTCATTCTCCCCCAGGATCTGCAGGGTCAAACATCCCGTCTGAACAAAAACCTGACGTCCTGAAAACATTTGGATCATATCCTTGAACTGTGTTTCAAGCCCCAAGATGATTATTTTAAGTTGACAACTGATAGCACTGGTCACAGGAGAAGTGGCCCGAGCAGCCATTTTGTTGTTGTAGCAGCAGTTGAAATGCAGAACAGGTTCATTATTCATGTGTTATACAAGTGCTGATGTTGACCAGTACAAATTATTGTTTTCTGATTCAAATTTGGAATGGGACACTGTGTATGCCTTACTGTCAGTATGTTGCATTAAATTGCAAACATTATACTTAGTATTTGCATGCATTTTATTCTGGTCTCTTTAAAGAGCGCAATCGCTCCATCAGTGAGTAATCTTGTGTATTGTGCCAGAAAAACAATTATTGCATCAGAAAAACAATTGCGTGTGAACGGTTTTCCACTCACAGGCTCATGTAATCAGAAGCCAGAGAGCACTGGGAAGAATACCAATGAATAAAGTAACAACTAGTTATCATATAAATAAGCAATACCAACCATGTGAATATGTGGATGGCGTTGTATTCATTTGTGTCCTGCAACAATCAGTTGTTAACCTGGTACATCTGTTCATAAGGTGACCTTTTGAATTGTAACACCACTGTAATAGCTTTGTTTTATGTCATTTAATACCAATGCATGAATTGAACCTATGTGAGCCAAAATAATTTATAAAGGCCATTCCAGCACCATTCCATTCCAGCACCGTTCACACTTCTGCAGAACACACACAACCCCACAATACTCAGAGTCCCTCATTCCAATTTCACCTCTCTTTTCCACAAGCGTAAAATCAAACTGCTTTTCTTGTTCTCCGTTGGAAGTACTTCCCCTCCCCCCCGGTTCCGTGTGGAGCCCCAGGAAGCCCTGCAGTCCATCTATATGTATAGTTTCCCAGTACTCACTCAAAGAAACAATAATGGAAACTGAAAGGAGAGCTGTTGATTCCATTCTGGTTATTATTTTCCCATTACGCACCACACACACACCGCAAGGGGAGGCCGGGTCATTACTGAGAGGAATGGCTCTTGGTTTGGAGGTGTGTACGGGCCTGACCGCTCAGCGGCAGTGCGTGGAATCCCAAACCAAAAATGGCAATGGCATGCTAATGGCATCCGAGCAGTTGGAGGCCGGCCTGGAGGGGGAGAATGGGTCCATTTTTCAAAGGTACCAATGTGTAGTGCTGAGACTGGGCCAATGAGAAATAACAGTGCTGAAAATACATAATGGAGTTTTTTCTCGCTGCGGATTGTGTTGTCATCTCAGAGGAAGGATTATGTGGACCTGTTATTTCCTTTTTTTTTTTCTTGCGGCTTAATTCCCTAGTCACGTATAGTCCATCGTAGACCTCTCACCTGAGTAACATTCTCCCATCTGCACTGTACGTTTTCCAGCTGGATTTGAGGGTAGGTAAGTCAGTAACATATTTCTTTTTTTTCATTTGGGACAAGAAGTTTAGTTATACTGAATGAAAAGAAAAGTCACCTACCACAGAAAACCTAAATCATTTCAAGTGCCAATCTACATCCACATTGTGAGACCCAGCAGCCGTCCCGTCTGGCGAGTGAGTGACAGGTCATACGACAACCATGGACACGAAATAGGATTTTGTAAGTTGTATTTGATAGGGTTGATAAAATTAAAAATTATATTTGGATCAAAATACTTGATTGTTAGTGTAACATACTTTGTAAGATGTCTACATGATGACATCATAACAATGCAGCCTCTGATTGGTGCTACTCAGTAATATTACCAGACTTGTTGAGATCAGAAGAGAAAATGGATCCATATCGGAACAAGGTCAAGTTGAGAAACGTGTAGGTTGCCATCTTTTCATAGATTTTTACCATAAATTGGTAAACTTTTTACCGGGTTTGGTGTTCGTTATTGTAGCCTAGAATACATTGTTTACCAATGTTCTAGCAAACTTTAGCTTGTAAAACTTCTAAAACTTCATCTGTGTGATTACAGGGATATGTGAATTTGTGATCCACTCAGTGGATCTCAACCTTTTTTGGGCCAAGGCCCCCTATCCATAATCCAGGTCCCTTCCCGCCCCCCCATTAATAAAGATGTAGGCTAATTGCCCTGAATATTAATGATTAGAATTTGTATTATTGTTGTGATTATTATTTTTGTTACTATTGTTATTATCAAAAACCATCAGAAAAACACATCAATAAATGACAAACAACAGATGTATAAGTTTCTCAGGGCACAGAAATGCTATGTGAATAGAAATTATATTTACATGTATTAATTTGACACTCTGACTAAAATTACATTACAGCAGCCAATCAGAACAGCTAGAAATGTTGCATTGAAACTGTAATTAGGTGTCACAAACAGCAACCAATCAGAACCAGTTAGCAATTCAACATTCAAATCTTAATTAAACATAACGTAAAGGTTCCATGTTTTTTTGTTTCTCACTCTTCACATGGTATTCCACTAATGTAATTCCCATTGTGCCAAGTTTGAAAAACATATTGGGCCTCGTTTTCAATTCCCGTCAACAAATTTCAACCACAAAGCAAAGTTGCTGTTGTTCAACCACATCTGATGGATTTTGTACTTTCCTATGGTACCGGTAGGAAGATTAAAAGTCAATCTCTACTATGTAACTAGCTAAATTACCTATCTTGGTATTAGTTAGCTTACCTTACCTTACAAACAACAGTTTTGGAAGAAAATCAGCCAAGTTATGAATGAAATTGTGGTTCCTCTGCGTGCAAACAGAGCTAAAATCTGTTGACAAACCACAATTTATGTTTTGCGTCACCTCTTTACAATGCTAACAGAACTTTTTAAGGCCATTTTTAAATATAACAATTTAAGACTTTTCAAGGACTTTTATTTAGATAAATGAATTGAAGACTTTATAAGGACATGCAGAAACCCATGTTCCATGTTTTCATATTTTCCTTTATTCATAGATTGATGAATGATGTTAATGTTTAAAGTTGACGACAGGACAGATTTATAACACTGCAGAGAAATAGTTACAGCGGTATCTCAGCTCAAATCAAGCCGACTGATGGCATGGCCGTGATGGTTGTAGAATATTGTTTATGTTTTATTGTATAGACTAGTTTGTGTTCATATGCTTTGGCAACGTGGTTTTTAACTCATGTCGACAAAGCCACTTGTATTGAAGTGTGCATCTGGATGCTGGATGCTAAGTTGCTTTCAGGGGAAATCCGACAGGGAAATATCCCTCTTATCCCACTGCGATAACAAGGACCTAACGGTGTATCCGTCAGAGAAATAAGCGCTAATAAGGAGAAAATAAAGAGAGTTCCCATGTTGGCAGCACAGATTTCCACCACAAGAAGCTGACAGAAACACTGAAAATGAGAAGAGTCTTGTCCAGTCACAATGGCGGAACCTAGCCGGTTTTAATGCTGCAGACCACAGTTCTTTGAAACTTTAAACTTGTACTGTTGGGAATCTTCTGTGTAAACAACCTTAAAACAACCCCCCAAAAGCACCTCAGCGCCCCATTTTTTAAATATTGCTTCCAGCGCTCCCTTTGGACGCCCCCTCTGGACGCTCCCTGGGTGGCGGTACCACCCCCGTTGAGAAACACTGTGTTACCTGCTTGCATAACAGATTTATCGCACGACTTGTTAGGTAGAGAATAGCTTTTGCTACCAAACAGTGTCTACTTGATCAACTGAGTGAGTGTAGATCAAATTGCCCGATAGATGTAAAGATTGCGAAGGGATTTCCTGCACTCTAGTAAAGTATTTTAAGACATGCAGTAGTTTATTTTCATACATGATGTGGCTGCTGTATTTTGTAGATCATTTTGATACACTTAAAATAAAAGGTATCTTTATTGGTATCTTATTTTAAAATATATTTGATGTAACATTGCCCATCCCTACAGGGGCACCTTCAAAGTTTTTGAAAGAACGAGAGGAATAAGAGCACGCCATTCCAGCATCAGGAAGATCAAGCTTCAGGTAGTCCAGCATCAGGTAGATCAAGCTTCAGGTTGTCCAGCATCAGAAAGATCAAGCTTCCGGTAGTCCAGCATCAGAAAGATCAAGCTTCACGTAGTCCAGCATCAGGGTGATCAAGCTTCAGGTAGTCCAGCATCAGGTAGATCAAGCTTCAGGTAGATCAAGCTTCAGGTAGATCAAGCTTCAGGTAGATCAAGCTTCAGGTAGTCCAGCATCAGGTAGATCAAGCTTCAGGTAGTCCAGCATCAGGTAGATCATGCTTCAGGTAGTCCAGCATCAGGTAGTCCAGCATCAGGTAGATCAAGCTGCAGGTTGTCCAGAATCATGTAAATCAAGCTGCAGGTAATCCAGCATTAGCTAGATCAAGCTTCAGGCAGTCCAGTTGTTTACTTCTTTTATTCATTTCCACCAATGAATGCCTTGTTTTGGTATGGCTGCACCCCCTAACCATTCATAGCAGTGTATAAACAGATGTCACTCATCTAGTTACAGTGCTTTCTTGCCGCAGTAAAATAATGTAGATCGTGTCCACATGCGGTAGATTGCGTCAAGCTGTAATTGCACTATTCCAAAGACACTAGGACACTTAAACATTTGAGTACTTCTTGAAGACCTTTTTTACAACGACAACAATACACAATGTTCACAATGTTCTTCTAACACAACAGGTTTAATTTGAAAGTGAAATATTTCTAGTTGCGTCTTCATCATGTGGGAGGAGTGATGAGGAACCATGTGCAAACATTCGTGTAAAGAAAACGGTGATGTATTATAAACTAACAAAAGAACCAGCACTTACGACAAACAAATGGAAAACCTGACGTGACGTGTGCTAACAGACAACGACAACAACGAACGACACAGAGGGACAATATAACGGGACATATATGCACACACACACAAATGACGAAGTGGGAACAGGTGCGTGGAAACTGTCACGTGAGTCCGGGGTGCGTTCATGACAAAAAGTGTTCACATGCAACCTTCAGCATCAGACAGTGCTGTGCTGATGCAATCGTTACAGTCTTCATTATTGCTATAATTCCGAAATGTTTCAATAAAGAAATTCAATAATAATAAATAAATAGAAACCACAGCTGATTGTTTAGATTATGGTTTTAAAGTACAGATTGGTAGATAAACCCGTTTTGTGAATTTTCTTTAAAACCAGCAACAAGCTCTAGCCTCCAGAATGCTCTACAACAGGGGTCTCAAACCGGTTCCACGGAGGGCCGAGTGTCTGCAGGTTTTAGTTTTTTTCTGTAAATTAGTTCCAGGTTCAGTCCTAAATAACCAGATGAGGGTAGACCTAACCAATCAGTGACATAATTAATCAATCAAGTACAAGGTGAAGTGAAAACCTGCAGACACTCGGCCCTCCGTGGAACCGCCCTGCTCTACAAAATAGTCAGAGGACAACAGAAATAATGACATGACAATTCACAAATACAGTACTTTCTTCCAAGAGAATGAAAGTTCTACCTTGCAAGTACAATACTATTTTATGTTTATTTTGATGGCACAGAAGCTAAAAATAGGTTATCAACCAAAATATAGAAACGCCATTTGTTGGTTGTATTGGTTACTGTGTGATGTTATTACCCACGTATTTACACAAAGTATCACTGATAATATCCTTCTGGTCTACAGTCAGCACACAGCTTCTAGAGTTGTTCAAGCAAGCCCGGCAAACACAATGTTCCATGTGCACTTGCCCTTTCAATAATAATTAATTTGTGTAATATATTTAATTAATTAATTAAAAAGCTGAATCTTCTGAAACATAAACAGTGAAAATGGATGGACTGATGGTAGCAGATTTGATAATTAAACTAGAGATTAAAAAAAGGTAATCATCCTAATTTGAAAATGAATTCCAATTCACACTAGGCTCCGATATTCTATTTGGGGGTTTCGCCCCTTCAACCATTGATGCCATTGATTGGTGATTAGTACCTGGACACAGAGTAGCACAGGTACCAACTCCAGTAGGATTATGTTGTGAATTTAGAGTTTAGAATTCTGGAAACGGGACAATGTAATATACACCTAATTAGGAAATGTCATGGAAGGAGGAGGGAGTATTTTCAAAACAGTATTTTCTGGGACTGTAGGTCAGACTATTTTTTTGTTGAAAGTGACCCCAAACTTCTGAACGGTAGTGTACCCTGATGAAAGCAGATCCATAAGTTCCTGTGTTGATCACTCATTTTCACTTATTAGGAAATCAATGGCTTCAATGGTCTACAACTGTGGCATAGCACTGTAGCCTAAATTATCATTTTATCTGGCCTTTGTGCTTGGCATATGATGATAGTGCTGTCATTTAGTAAGATTCTTGACCGTAATTCCCATGTCTAACAGCTTTTTTGGAAAGGGCTTTTGTAGATCTTCTTTTCCTCCTCAAAGCCTTAATCTGTTCACTTAACATAATTGAAATCAAAGTCATGGTGCAAAGTAGGCCTATAGTACTGTACTAAAGAACTGGCTGAGGGGTCTACTGTGTTTATGGAATATTCACACTTTTGGCCCTTCTCCTTCAGCCCCTCAACCACACCACACCACATTTCTTTCATAAAGGGGGTGTTTAAATGGGATGATTTTTTTTCTGTTGCATTAGAGAGGCAACAGTCCAACTAGCAAAGAAATAAATATGTGGTCAGACTGAATGCACTAATTGTTTGTGCTGTTTTTTCCATAGGTATGTAAAACAGGTTTGTTTAAGGTGAGTAGTTGTGTGGTGAACTATGTCAGTGGTTCACAACCTTGGTCAGTTACTGTACCACCAACAGATTTCTGTTTGGCTCGGAACACCCCTCATGCTCATTGTACCAGTAAGCCTATGGTCTCATGGGTGTTCAAAAGTAGCCCCTGTTGATAGGTTCTGAACAGAAGTTGGAAACATAGAATTTTCCAAAATGTCTTGGCATGCTGAGGCATTACCATTTCCCCTCAGTGTAACTAAGAGGCCCAGGCCAACCCCAGAAAAACGACCCCATAGCATCCACCCAAATTTACAGTTGGCACAATGCAGTCAGGTAGGAAACATTCTCCTGGCATTTGCTAAACCCAGACTCGTCCATCAGACTGCCAGATAGAGAAGAGTGATTCGTCACAACACGCTATGTACAGTATTTCAAGTCAATGAGCAATGAAATTCTTATAACATGGCATGAGTCATCTACGCATTGGTATAACAAAAAAGTAATAGTATAAGAAAGAAAACATTAAGCAAAAAAACATTTAGTAATTGAAAATATTTAAAACCATATCAACAAAAATGATTATTTCCTGGAGACCTTCCCTAGCTCTCCTGAAAGCAGCACACACCCTAGATTACAATCACCTGAATTCAGAACACCTGTGCACGCCCACCTGTCCCTATGTCCCTGGATTTTTTTATTTCAGTTCAGTCCCCTGTTTGTGCTGTGGCTCTTCGCTGACTGACTACCTGTATATTTGACTCCTTCTGCCTGACTAAGACTACTACTTCTGTTCACCGTTCTCTGCCTTGGTTTAATAAACAAACAGCTTCTGCGCATGGATCCTGATACTGTATTAAATACAGGATGTGAGTGGCCGTTCATCGCCGGGGCACCCAGCTCCTACAGGACCTCAACACCAGGTAATGTTAGGCAAAGGGCCCTGCAAACAGTCAGACTCCAAGCCATAGACTATTGTCTTTGCTACCACAAGGCATCACGAGACAGAATATCCAGAACCATCAGCTCACACCCTCAACCTTTAAGATTTTTTTAAATAAATAATCACCTAGCAACAATTTCTATTGCTAATTGACTCTAATTAACCAAGTTATTTGTATTCATTTTTTAAGTATATATTGTTTCTATTTTCTATAACTTTGTTTTTAATTATTCTTTTTTTTTATCTGCATAATTGGAAAAGTAAGTTTTCCTTTGTCAGCCTAAAATTGTTGTTTTCAAAGTTTGGATAAAATGCAATTCGATTTTTTCCTGTAAGCCAATGGCAGGCCAGCCAGACATATGTAAACCTGTGACAGACATACAGACATGATATACAGGATCGTTTTTTTTGTCATTTTACCTTTTTGATTTTGGTCAATGACAAATAATGATGGCAAATAATGACAGTAATGTTCTTTGAAATGGTTCCATTAGGCTGGATCTGGGCCATGCTGTTCCACTACCCAGAGTATTAGACATGGCCTATCGTCCTCTAAGCTCGGGTGGATTGCCACACTTATCCTGCAGAATATGACTTGCCGTCTAAATGTCAAGCCCACTGCAGCATTTTCCTGACGCAGTTCTGGACTCTACTCTAGGGGCCCAGAAGGAAGGTAAAAAGCTACCAGTAAGAATGTGGAGATGTGTGGAAAATGCTGTTACAGCCATGGCTTATTGAGACCCGTCAAGCAGAGTACGTAAGAAGGCCAGAGGGAGGCTTGTTTCTGTCAGGGTTTCCCCTGACTTGACTCGTTTTCCGCCTCTGCTTCGCCCCCTGGGGGCTTTGAGCGATGTGCTCATCACTGTACCAAACCATCCAGTCACCAATCACACACTCAACGACTCACACCTGTCCCTCGTCAATAATCACCAACCCTACTTAGCTTCCTGGTTTTCGACACCACCTTGTCGATTCAA